>VZTN01032247.1:25522-38958 GCA_013400515.1 Erpornis zantholeuca | reverse complement strand
ATGGGATGGGATGGGATGGGATGGGATGGGATGGGATGGGATGGGATGGGATGGATCCTGCACAGCTAAAACAGCAGTGGTGGGGACAGGGTTCATCCTCTAAATGTCCCCTTATTCTTACTGCTGTACTTGGTTCCAAAGTTCACTCTCTCTTGGTAATACTTTTTGGGTGGTCATTCTGCTAAGCCTTGCCCTCCAATGGAAATCCTGAGTTTTTGCTACTTTACTACTTTCACTAATATGCTGCTGTGACCATCCAACCCAAAAGACTTAGAAGGAAAGTTAACCTCATGAGGTGAAGTGTGTAGTAGCAATTTGTGAGGTACATTTTTTTTTTTTCTTTTTGATACAAAGTAAATGGGGAATTTAAATGTTTTTTTCTTTGTTTTCTTTTTTTAAAAAAACAGCAACATGTAAGAATATAAAAATGACTGCAGGTCTGCAGGATTCTTTTCGCTTACTATTAATGACACACTGGCTGATAATCATGCTTTTCTTTTTGCTCCATTTCTACTAAGTAAAATATTATTGCTGTAAATAGATCTAGGGATTATTGTCAAGCTAAACAGGACTTTACAATCAGTCCTTTTAATGTATACCATTGACATTAGCACAGAGATATTTCTGTCTTTCATTGACATTTCCATGATTTTTCAGCCTCAAAATTAAGCAAGAAAAAGATATAGCTAGTAATGGATTTTAAAATCCATTGTCTCGATAAAGCTCAGTATCTGTAAGTGATAGTGCAGGATCAGATGCAACTTTTACTACAACTGTAAGACTCCTGAACTCATTTATCAGGAAAAGTCTATTTCTTTTTTATTTCTTATCTTACTAACTCTCTAAAAGTGTTTTGTTTTGGATACACGTGCAAATTTTGTTGCTATACTAAGAACCACACTTTAGCACCAATGATTTATGATAACAGAAGATGAATACAGGTTCCACATGCTTTGTATACTGTATGGTCTGCTATTCCTCAGTAACCACGATTTTACAATGGTATTACTATTATTAGAGGCCTGGAATACCTCCAGAGGTTATTCTGACATCAAAAGAATGACAAAGTTAATGTGTACAGTAGTCCCACATGACAGATGTCTACTTCCTGGAGAGCAGGATATTATTAATTATGCTAATGACAGCACTACAAACTGTTTTTACCTCCAAATCATAAATTAAATAACCTTCTTAAAAGGGAAGTTGAGTACAATAGCACATTAATTCCCTGTCACAATAAAAATATCTTCCCCAATGGTTTCTGCCATTCTTCATGGAGGGTGCACTGTGGCATGTATGGTTCCCAAATTGCTTAGGATGATTTTGAAATCTCTGGGGTTTAAAAGTCAAATTTTTTTCTCTTTAGATAATATTTATTTCCTCTTCTGAATCATTTTAATGAGCTTATTGTGTTTAACTAAAAAAAAGAAGAATGGGGAGTGAAAAAAAATAGTTCAAGGTTTTTATTAACTATTGTCCTTAGCTTGTATTTGAAATAGTTTTATATTATTAAAGGAATTATCTATTACAATTAAAATAATTATTAAGATAATTAGTAATTGGTTCTTTGTTATATAGACATTTTTCTGCCCACATTCCTATAGATAGCTCTCAAAACTTTAATAATAGTAAGTAACACAAGAAGAAGCTGAATTTTGGTTTTTGTGAAACTCTCTAAATTTTTGTGCCCTACAGGCCAAAAATGTGGTTATTTTNCAGCTCAGACCCATGGCACCATTAAACCAGGAGAGCAAACATCCTGAGAGCCCCAGACACCAAGGTCCTCTTCAGAACACATTTTGTAAACTAGGATAGGCCCATCCAGGGGGAAGGTTCCTCAGAACAGAGGTTCACTCCAGCCTCTCATTGGGGAATCTTTGATAAATATATTCATTTTGCAAGGCCTATAATTGTGTGTATTTCTCTGTGAGGGGGGTGCATGCATTTTCGGGGCATTCCACCTGGATGAAGTGCTGTACCCAAGGATCCTGAAATAAATACTGAGGTAAAAACCCCTTTTCCCCATAAACCATGTTTTGGTTTTAATTTTAAGACCAGGGAAAGGCAACACTGGGAAAACCCTCTCTTGTGGTAGATCTCTCCATGCAGTATCATAACACTTCTCACAGGTGTCCTTGGAGCTCTGTGGCCTCACATCCTACTCAACACGCAGCAAACTTCATTGCTGGCTGTATTCATTTTCCATGTGCATGGTGATAAGCCCCTCTTGTTTATTCTCCGTGGGTTTTTTTGGTTTGTTTTCTTTATCAGTCTCTATTTTTTAGTGCAATTTTATGTCAGATACTGTAAATTATTTAGCTGGGTTTTTTTGCTTTTAAAACCTTTTTAGTTGACATTAAATTTTTCTGTGGTATCACAGGGAGCAGGAAAGGCCTTGCTCTGCAAGCACTGCCGAGCATTAACGAAATATAACAATAACAGTAGAAATTGAAGTGACTAGATGGTTACATTTTTTAGATTTATAAAGCTGACTATAGAAACATTTTGCCAGCTAGCATGAAGAAGGCTCCAGAAATGTCCACCTACTGTATGTAATAGTAAACTTCTGAAACTGAAGCAAGAAGCTGAATTTTTAAATATTGTATTAAATTCCAGTGAGATAATATTTGGTGAATCATCTTTTGGAAGAGGAATATTCCAGATGGAGGAATTGTTTGAAATAATTCTTACGATGAGGATGCTGCCTGAGCATTTCTACCACTGTCAATAATCAAAGGAGTACCAAACAAAGAAATAAAAAGCCATGCTGGCAGTAAATCCCAGTGTAATCAAATTAAAGTTGATAATGTTCTAAAACAGAAATCAAGAACTCTTTGTATGATTATTACTTCCTAAGGCCAGATCTCTTGCTTAAAAATACTTGTATTTTTGGAAGAAAGAGATCTTTGTGCATCCAAGATTCACACAGCTTTTCATAAAACTACAACTGTCCTATGCTCTATTGACACAAGATAAGAACACAAACATTGTAAATACTGAAATAATTTTTCTGCTGAAACCTGATGTTATTAGATCTTGTGTTGAGGAGCAGCTGTGAGGTACCTGAGCCTGGTTTCTAAACCCTGACTAGCCAGGACAGCTGATTCAAAGTAATCTTTCATTTTAAAAAGGAATCACACTTGTTTCAGTATCAAATTCTTCTAAGTGTATGTATGGCTTGTGGGAAAGTAGCAGAGGTAAAATATCTCGGGTTAGCAAGCTAGTTGGTTAGCTGCATAAAAGCTGAAGTTTTAGACAGAGATAACACTTTAAAATTCCTATTGGACATTGAATGTGTATGTATGGTTATGGAATTCATGTTTAATTTTACTGTTTTCACTGTAGCAGGAGGGATATGAAAAATAAGTGCCAAAGTGTAGAGAATTCTAATATAATTTCCATCGCATTTTGCTGTACTTTCAAGGAAAAAGGACCAATGATAGCGAGAGCATGCTGTGGGGAAGGAATAAATCCTGATGTTGCACTGTCTGAGCCCTAACTTTCTGTGTTGGCACACAGAGCAATACCTCTGAGTAGGAGGGAAATTTTTCCACCTAGCTGGTGGTGCCATGGAAAGAGAAGGGGCTACAGAGTCAGGACTTGAGCTTGTTAAGGGTTGTGCATTTGCAGCCTGCAGAAAGTCCATGCTAATGAAAAATTATCTGGAAATTTCTAGTCCTCAGGGAATGATTATGCTTTATATTTCCTGCATCTCATGCATTTATTTTCTTAAACTTTCAAACCACTGGATAGATAGAGTGAAATTTACCTGGCTCTGAATTATCAGTGTCCTGAGTGGAGCGTTTTGTTGGAGTGTGTCAGAAATCTCAGTGAGGCTTTTCTGGCTGTTCCTGCTGCTCTGAACCCTTCAGCACAGGAGCCAGCAGGAGATGTGTTCATCACTTAATTAAGATCTCTTTGATAACACAAATTGCCCTATGGGCAACATCTGTTAAATGGCAAAGGTGATACAAAGCAGAGTGAAACTCAGCGTTTCTAGCCAAAACCAGTGGCTCAGATTAGCTTGTGTCTGCTGCAGGGGATTACACTTGTCATCACCGGTGGGCAGCTCACTCTGAAGGGGCTGTAGAGGTCTGGCTGTTGACTAGCTCACACAATTGCCTTCATTTACCTCATCTTTTTCTCATGTCTTATACTGCTGTGCAATTGTTACAAAAATTTTCTCCCTGTAAACTTTCCTTCGTCTGTCATTCCTGTGTCAAGTGTCCTGGGAATGCCCCTCCTGTCTTTGTAAGGGACAGTTCCCTGGGAACTGCTTTGCCTACCTTTCCTCGGTGAACTCTTACAACTCTTTCCATTCCCACACTTGTGCTTTATCTTTACAAATTGGATCAGAAGCACTTAGGGCAAAGAGAATGATAAGCTTTAGGGGAAAAAGCCTTCCATATGCCTTGACATTACTCTGATCATCATATATTAAGGCATTTGCTAACTTTAACTGTGAGGATCACAGGCAGTAGTTGAACTGAAGTGGTAACATGACTTAAAATGTCTCTATTTGTGTTTTTGCAAGACTCTGTTTCATAGAATAACAGATACTTAGCCAAAGTATTGTCCACATGTAATGCCAAATAAGCATTAAATAAAATTAAATCATTTTGCAGAAAATAATAATAAATTAAATGACTTAATGTTAAGGCAAGGGGCCTTCAGGATAGCCAAAAACCACTCCACTGAACACTGGGAAATTGTTAGGCACAGACTATGTCTAAAAAGGTTCCATAACTTTTATAGTATAATTTTTTGTAGACATTTATCTTATGCTCAGCATTTATAGTAGCATTCAGTTTCAATAATATTGCATCACAGTAAAGATTTTTAATGCTTGAAAAGTCCTTATTTTCTCCATCTACTACAAAATATAATGTTTATTTGGTTTGGTGCATGCTTATGAGTTAAAAAAAGCTTCAATACCTTTCTGCCAATAGCTTCTAATCAAAAGAGGAAAATTCCTGATGAGGAGTGGGAAATACACCTTTTGATGCTGTAAGGCAGTACTCCATAAAATTATGTACCAATGTGGAATTCCTAGACCAAATGAAATGTGGTCATTTCACAAATGTTCTAAGATTTGTGAAATAGTACTTGTATATATCTGTTTCATAAAGTCTAAATTAGGACCATGATAATAGTTGCTTACAAAACTTTTCAAAAACGTAAGTCTTTCCAAGCCTAGAGTATTTATTTCCGTTCAGGCTGGGAATTGTGACAAAAATTCAGCTCAGAATCAATATAAATAATTAAACCTAAGGACAGCTATAAGTTACATTATTTCTAATAAGAATGGTCTTAGATTGAATTCTGTTCAAATATTATTAAGTGTTGTCCTTTCTAAGAAAAGCTTATTTCTAACTTTGGCAAAAGTTCTGTTTCTGGTTTTGATTTCTTAGCATTTAGGGTATTTTTAATGTGTTGAATTCCTACTAATATCAATATTATTGCCAAGGTGCAATAAAATCTTTTCAGTCATTTGGTCCCATCTGCACCTTAATGAAGGCTCTTTTCCTTGAACTTTTAAGAGAATTCATTTTACAACTCAAATCAGGCAGTTGTAAATGCAGTTTTATAATTTTGGGTGTGAAATCCTCTATATTGTGTGATGCTTTTGCTACCTAGTACCCCATAGCACCAGGTACCATTGATAATTATTCAAGCCAGGAAAACTGAGGGCTTCATTTTCCTTAGCATGTTGTATCTGTGGCTGTAAATGTCATAAATTCATGTGGTTGTTCCTAGAACACTTATGAAATTCATATTGTCCCTCTTATTACTGCTGAAATATAGGCACCTGCACTGACTGATCACTTGCCTTCCTTAAGAAATGACTGCTAAGTGTTCACAGAAATTATATCCTGATCCTGTTGCTATCAAAATGAGCTGTAAAGCTCCTTAGACTGCCGCAGGATGCTTCCCTAACTGTCTGTACCTCGTATCAGGGCAGCTCTCCATTTCAGGGTGGCTCTCTGTTACAGCCACGCTCTGCGACGGCAGCGAGCAGCAGCACTCGCCACTGCTCCTCCCCAAAGCAGTGGAGAATGTTTTCAAGTCATAGCAGAGCAGCACTCAAAGGGAAAAGTGTGGGTATTATTATTATAGTATTTCTATTCTGTGTGGGTAGCCTTAGGTACAACAAGAGAGTAATATGGGCAAGGTTTTTGCCTGTGTAGATAAAGTACCTCTAATTCTAAGATATTAGAAATATTCTATTTGGAAGTACTTGTCAGCTACAATATCAGCTCAACTAAATGATGTTTTTAAAGCTATAGGTAAGAGTCTTATCCAGTTAACAATTTTTTCCAACAATTTTCTTCTATCAATGAAGAGGTCTTTCTCCATTTTTATGCTGTGCATTTTATTGCCTTAAACAGTATTCCAGCAGCTGGAATGATGCTGTATATCAAGGGGTTTAAGCTAGCACAATGTTTGGTGCAACTGTTAGGCATTTATTCTATATTACTTTTGCAACTCAATCTGTGTTGCATTAGCTTTGGTGACATGATGTATCAATATGTGGTATAGAGCCATCATCCAAAGAATTAATTAATAACAAAAACAAGTTGTAAGAAAGATAGAAGTCTAATGTCTTGAATGTCCTAGTTTGCAACTTGTAAAATTTTGGAAAACTAGATTTCTTGCCTCTCTATTTTGCTTCAGACTTGCCCATTTCTTGGGCCACTGGCAGTATGTCCAAAGCAATTATAGCAAGTGACAGTACATTTGATTTTCAGCTGCATTAGTGAGTGTGGAATTTCTGGTTGTTGTGCTGTAAGCAGCTTGTTGTTATCTAAAAGAAAAGTTTGGAAGCTTACACAGGATTAATTAAAATCAATGAAGGATTTAAAAGTGAGCACTGAAATTATTGCTGGAGAAATATAATTAACAAAGTAAATTGCTTCCTAAAATGGCCCCAGATCAGCCCACTGAGACCCAATGCCAGCCCTCACTGATGAGGAAACTGCAAATATTTTGAGGGAGCTAAAAGCAACAGAAAACCATCCTACTGGAACCTTCCTACTGATGGCACAAGTTCACATTAGGAGGCTGTTTAGCTGCTTAGTTTTACATGTCACCAGCAGCATTATTAAAAAAGTAAAAACAATTTCTCTTTCTTCTTGCTACAGAGTTTCTGCTTTGTTGTATCCAAAGCCACAAATCACCCATAATTTCCATTTCCTATCTGTATCTCTGACTGCTGAATAGCATGAAAAGCACATGAATGAATCGATGTAAGGCTTTTAATATTCATTACTTCAGATAAAGTATTCTAATTTCAGTACTTGGGATGTGTCAAGACAAATCTTGCACATGGAATTTCTTCTGCATCTCTGACAGTACAGGGAGTACAGATTTTCCTAATATCTTGACTGGACTGCAGTGTTCATATGATGACTGCCCATCCATCCCTGACTCCCAGAGAGCCTTAAGAAAAGCAAATGCTGCTACATGGTTTGCAAGGATCAACAGTTGGACAACAGAATGCATGCAAATGCTGTCTGAGCCACATTATGAAAAATCAGTTGCCCATTGCCAGCCTCTTCATTATATCATCATTCCTTCCTTGGCAACCACCCTGTCTCAAGCCAGTCCTTGCTAAATTCATTACCCTTGCAAATTTTTAAGACTCATATCTGTCTGATTTCTGAAACCAAAGCCATTGAAATAAATAGATTCCCATGGATCTTTGTCAGGTTTGAATTGAGACTTTAATTTTTTCACTTGCTTCTCACTCCTCCTTATCGTCGTGGCCTTGGCTGCATTCACACCATTTCCCTTTCCTTCTGTCAATGTTGTCACTGGGCTGTGACATCCCCAGTTTTCAAGCTTTTTCATGCATATGCCTGTTGCTGAGGAGATGGTTCCAGGCGTGAGCAGTGGAAAGAAGCACTTAGGGCTAAATTTCTTCTAAAATCTTAGGAAAGAATTCACGTTTGCAGAGGTTTCCCTTGCCATGGCTTGAAGTGATAATTTCGTCAGAAAGCATCAATTTAACGACAAGACATGCCAGGAAAAACTGTAAAAATAAAAGAGTTTTTGTTGTTTTCGTGCAAAGCTTACCTCAAAACTATGTTCGTTTTCACGTGTTTTATATCATTTACTTTTAGGAGCTTCTTCATGCTCCATTTGCTTGCAGTGACTATTCTAGACAGGACTTTTTATTTTAGAATTACTACCACTAGGCCATAATAATGTAACAATTTCACATGTTATGTGTGTCAGTTTGTTAGTGATGCTACATCAGCCTGGAAAAGCAGCCTGTTGACCTGTTTTTCTGGTGCATTTCCAGGAAACTATAAGGTTGCCAGAATCACCAGCATGGGATTCTTACCCTGCCTCACTCACCGGTGCTGGTGTCAGCTTTTAAGTAGGGGATGAATAGCCAAGGGGTTGGGGCCATCGGTGCAAATGCTGCTTCTCCTCCAAGTGTTAGTGGGTTCAACACTGCCTTGTCTTGCCAGAGACAACATTTGTATCACTCTTCAGTCGGGGTCTGCCCTGCAATTCATGTTAGAAGTGTTTTATCTTCACCCATTACTGTGCTGCAAAGTCTGTGCAGGCTGAAGTGTGGCCTACAGCTCTGCTTTTAACCAACCTGAAAAACAGAAAGCCAGACTCTGTAACCTGCGTTGTGACCCATGATGCCTGAGGCTGCTTACCCAGAAAAATCTTTTTGTAGCTATTTGCTCAAGTAGAAATGGTGACTTTTTGACTTCAAGCTGCCGCATGTGGCAGTCTGGTACGTGCCTGCACGTCTGAGAGCAGAGAGAGTCTAAAGCTGTGGAAGAGAGCAGGAATGGTGACTGTTTTGAGAATCAAAGGGCTTAACTGACTTTTTGACGGAGAAATTATTGACAAAGAAACATTTGTCAAAGAAATTATTAATTTTGAAAAATTAAAAATTTAAGAATTTATAAATTGAAGGAAGCTAGCTGCAATACTGTTAAATCCTGCTCTGAATAACAGTAGATATGTGATTTCATATATCTCACTAGTTAGATGCAAGTGACACCAAATAAAATAAGGCATTATTTGGCAATGACTTAATAGTGCAATAAAAGTCATCAGCCCATTCTTTTTTTTACTGAAGTTTATATTCTGCTTTGGTTTCCTGCCTAATGTGGAGGAGACATGAAACATAAAGGAGTAAAAATGTCTGAGTCAATGCTCCATAGACTCAGAGCTTTAAGCTCCATCGCTCTAGATCCTATACATTAAAATACATGTTTTCCTTCTTTCAAGTAGATTTTTATGTAGTGTTATTAGGATATCATATCAATATGAGTCAATTTAACTTTCTGATTCCTACCCCCTGATTTCTATCTCTCTCATAATTGCATCAGAACCAGTATTTAAGGGAAAAATTCTGTTTCTTAGTTGAGAGCCTGAATTTATTCTCTAAGAGGGACACTGTAATCCATTAGACCTGGAGCCTTTTGAGCCTCCTTCATGATCAGAGCAGTTACTGTGTGAATTTGATGCCTGCTTTCCTATCTGAATAATACACTCCTACCTGTGCCTACTGCTGCCTTTTGTCCACCTTAACAGCTCTGAGCTGTACCTGTGTTAAAGTGTCAGAGCAAGATTAGGACAGCAATGGAACTGCTTATCTCGATTATAAAAATCTATGTGCATATTTTCCTCAGGTCTGTTTGGAAGCAAGTTTGGTTCTTAGTCATCCTGCTAAATTATTGGTTTCTTTTAAAGAGTGTTGTGAAAGATAAACCTTTTTTTTTTACTTTGGAGGACATATTCTTGCACTGCCCATAAACATGCAGACAGCAGTTTGATTAGGTACATGAACATTTCTCTTTAAGAACAGTTTCTGAATTTTTACAAATGCTTTTTTTTTTTTTTGGTGCTTCTTCAGCTGTAGCTCTTATAACAATTTTATTTGTTAATTCCAATTCCTAGTAAGAACATGGACTTCTGATAACACAGACATGAGAAAGTTGTACATTCGGCTGTGAAAATGTCCAAGGAATAATATTTGACATTACTTCATATGTATTCACTCAAAAAAATAGTGACAAGATTTGGTGGAGCAGCTTATATCCTCTGGTACTTCTTAGAACTTGTAGCACTCTAAAATCTGGCCCTAGATTGCCAATTGAAAAATACATTTATTCCATTTTTATCAATACATTTTTCCTCTATTTCCATTGTTGGGGGAGGGAACTGAACAGATTTTTATGAGGCACTCAGCTGGTTTTACCCTACATGAAGAGGAACTCCAGTAATTCCTAGTAAATATGCCCTGGGCATTTGGGCATTTGGAAGGCGTAGTTAGGGTAATGTAAATGCTCTTTTCACGGCTAGGTGTGTTTGGTTTATTCTATCATCACAGGCGTTTATTGAAAAAACACAGTTTTGCTGGAAACACAAATAATATCTATCCATTATACACATCTTAAAAGAGTGAGACTGACAGTGCAATTATCAATTATTCCACTAGGTTTAATTACATTTTATGCAGAGCAGAAAAGAATGGCAAAATGTGGATTTTCTGTGGTAAATTATGTATTTGGTTTACTGTGAAATAATAATAATTTTAAAAATTAGACAAATATTTGTTTAGTGTCCTTTATCCATAAAATATATCTATTTTAAAATCCATGTAAGGGGAAGTCTCTAGTTTGGAGAAACTTAACCTTTTCAGAAACTTAAGCTGTTTCTATTGCATATGATTGTTAAGACTAGGTAGAGGGGAATAATGTGAATTATCACATGAATTATATGACATTTTCTTTTCACAGGTGTTAAAATACTTACCATCCATGCAAAAATGAAGTACTGGCTAAGCAGTGAAGAAGATTCTTAAATATTTTTGAGGTTGAAATGTAGTTGTTTTGAAGTATAGCACTGCTGACATTTTGTTTTCTTTTAAATGTAGTCATTTTGGCAGTCGTAAATATTAAAGGTCATCTCCATTCACAAAAGCACTTTAAACTTATCAAATATTTGAAAACTAATCAGGCATGTTTTTATTCAGTGGTTCCCATTTAGATGTCTGTTTTTTTCTAATATATTTACAGTTTGGGTTTTTACCTTGTAGACAAATTATCAGGATGGTTTTTCCTAGTTTTTTTTTCTGGATGTTTTCTTGTGAAATGAGATGTATGCACCATTATCAACTTGCCTCTTGGATCCTGAGATCCAACCATTATCCTCTTGGATCACTGAGATTCTGCTGTTTGCATCTCCTAGAAAACTGTTCCATGAGAAAGGCCTTTTCAGCCTTGCTCCTTTAGATGAGGATCACTGAAAACGAGGACGAGTTGTAGCTCCTGTCCCTTCCACAGTGGCTTGGGAGTTGAGGTCTTGTGATCACATGAAATTAGTCACCTAATACAGACACTTGTTCTTGCAAAGCCAATAACCGTGGATGACTGTCAGCTGTATTAAAGCCATTCTTCTACTTTTACACAGTCCAAAATTGGGTTTTTTATCTTTCTTTTGAGAAAAACTAGTACAGTGGTTTAGATGCAGAAGGGAGGACTGAGTACTCCAATCCTGGGGCTTTAAAATGCAGAGCTACTGTCTTCTGCTCCCAAAGGCCTGGCGTTACCAAGGCATAGTCCAACTTTGAGACATTTCTAAAATGAGTGTCCCCTACTGATGATTGGAGAGTTGGATGGTCAGAGGGCTCTGTGGGTGTCCTTTTGCTGGGTGCATGAACTGCTGCTGCCCCTGGCCGGGCTGTTTTATCTTCTTTTGCCAGGCTCCATACGAGGAAAGAAAGGAGTCACAAGTGCAGCTTCTGTTTTTCGTGTTGTTTATTAAGTTCTTATCTCATTCTCTATGTGCTGTCTGCACCTGGGCTTAGCACTGCCAGAATCACACTGCAGAATGGCCACAAGACCTTGAGAGCAGAATGTTTGAAGGACTTTTTACCCAACTAACAGTTCCAACATCAGATATTTTCAACAGTGTATCAACAACTATTAATCCTAGTTAACACATTTCTTCTACCTCAAATCTATCCTACAAATCACTCAGTGCCACCACCACAGCAGAAATGGAGGAGAAGAAGGAAAGACCCAGGGCCACCCTGAATCCTCCATGTTTGTCCCCATTCACCTCTATACTACAAAACCCAAAACTATGATTTTTCACCCTGTGATGAACTAACTACAGTCTGTCTCACATTCTCGATGCTTGCATTTCATCCAAAAGTTTTGGGAGCTTTTTACAGGGACACAGATCAAAGGCTGTGTCCCCCTGGGATATCAGGGGGATGGGGGGGTCCCAGACCCCCCTGAGCAACAGGAAAGGTTTCCCAGTTTTCCTGGACTCCAACAGGTGCATACTGACTTCTGTGTGCTCTCCAGCAGTGCTGCATCCCTGCCCTCAGCTGTCAGCTGGCTCCTCTGGACAAGTCAGCAGCTTTGCCCACTGCAGAGTGAGCACCAGCACAGTGTGGGTGGGCAGCCCTTGGGTGCACTTTAGTGCATCACTCTCTGATTAATGTGCCCATTAATTGCACCGCAACGGAGCGGCCGCTCTGGAGGAGAACTGCTGTGTCTCAACAATTAACCTGTGAGTTCTGGTACTGCGGCAAATAACTTTGTCATCTCAATATATAAATGTAAAATTGGGGCAGTGTGGAAAGGCATTCTGTCGAGCAGGCAGCCAGCTTGTTCTTTAAGCCAGACGGCACTGAAAGTGTATTTATTGGACAGCAGTGTGAAGCAGGTGGGCTCAAAAGATAACAGTGTACCAGGAGAAGCTGCTGTGTAAGGTGCAGCAGAAAGGAGAATGAATTTTGAATAAGTTTACAGAGATCTTGTCATCTCATCACTATTTTCTGTGGCAGACTAGCACTGCTATTAACATTTTGACTTTAAATAATCTAACATCATTCCTTCAGTGTGTTTGGGAGTCCTTTTTTTTTCCTTTTTTTTTCCTTTTTTTTTCTTTTATTTTTTTTGAGGCAGGGAGACTATATTTCAACTAATGTCCCTAGCTTCCAACCAACTGTGCACTTAAAAATATGATTTTTAGTTATGCTTTTTTTTTCCTTTTTTAAGACCAAATCAAAGACCTCCAATCAAATATTTTGTCCTCACATCTTTCTGTGCATATAATTATTACCATGCCTTCTTTGGTCTCATGTTTTGGAGAAATGAGATAAGTCGTGGCATGACAGAAATTTGCCTGGCTTTTTAACTTGGTGAAACCCCATTCTCATGGCCAAGCCAGTACGAAATCCTCAGCCAACAGTTCAGCTAGCATCTCTTGTGGGCTGGAAAAAAAATGTGGAAGGTTCATCTTCTTCCTAAAGGTAATGACTTGGGTGGGTTCAGTGTGTCCTGAGATGTCTGCCTGGCCTTAATATTGAATGACCATCCTGTGTGGAAAGAGGCAATAGCTGATTCCAACAGATAGGCTGTGTACAGACATAGCTCACAGGAATTCCT
>VZTN01032247.1:838-17400 GCA_013400515.1 Erpornis zantholeuca | reverse complement strand
GGAACTCACTTTCACTTGGCATATATTTACTTATGTACTCAATGAAATGAGAAAGGTAATTCAGACTTCTTGGATGAAAGCCTCTGCAATAGGATTCCCTCCTCAGAGCTGGCTGCTTCCTCCTCTGCAATCAGCAAACATGCTGAGAGTAGCCATTGCCAAGCATGCAAGGATTTCCTCTCTTGTGCTTAAGTGAATGTATGGTTTCCGTCTGCCACAGGTGTAAATACAATTTTCTCTTGAGGTTGTATGGAAGGTCTGGAAGAAGCCTGAGGCAGAAAGGTCCCTAGGCATGGCTGTATGCTGTTTTTCTATGAGTCTGTTCAGCAAAATGAGAAACACTGTCCATGGCACTCAGGCCTTTGTGCTGCAAGAGCTATCTGACTGCCGAGGTGACCGTGTGTGAATGTCTCAGTGGGGCTGAAGGTCCATCCTGACTGGTGCTCCCACATATCTATGCTGTCTTTTAAGGTAGTAACTTAAGTGTGCAGAAGTTTTAACTTGGACTCCATGGATGGCTGAATGGTAGCTGAGATTCTTCTTCAGTGCTATGATAATATTGGTAGGAGATAGAGATAGGTGATCTCTTTGTTAGAAAAAAATGAGTAAGTGAAAAACAAGAGTTCATGTCAAAACCACTGGCTTTTTTTGCACTGTGAGAACCCTTAATATTGACTGAACTCTACAGATACAGAGAGACCTTTGAGCCTTTGCAGACACCAGCCCTTAAATACTCTCATAATTTGCTAAATGTGAAAACTCATCTCTGCAACTGGTAGAATATTCAGCCCTTTAGGGCTTTCATTTGTTTGTGTTTCCAACTGTTGTGGAATAACTGAAGCATTATGTACTGTCATAAAATGAATGGATTTTCTGTAGGTTTCACTGTAAATAACGTACATGTACTTTATGAAAAATTATTTTCCTGAGTATTTTAAAATCTACATTAAAATTTAGTTTTTATATTTAACATAAATTGAATAGTGGAGTTCTTCTATGATTCTATCTTGTGAATTCCTCAGTCTTATTTCAATAGGTATTTTTAATGGCACTTGGTCCGTCTACTCTCTCTATAGTTTATGTTAGGTGATAAGAATTAAAGAGACATGCCAGTTTTCTTTCTATTGAGAAATGGCTTGGCATTCATTTAAATCAATAAGCCATGTTTTCAACCTGGTAAGGCTTAAGGAGTTTTCATAAGCTGAAAGAAAGTGTGGGGTTATGGTTTCTTAAGAACCAATGCCATAGAGAAGCTTTTCTGGTTGAGCGGTTTTAAGTATCTTGTTATAATAATTATTTTTTTTTACTGGCTTATTTCAAACCTGAACATGAATGTTAAACACATTGATCTTGAATGACCTTGAATGTTAGACATTCAAGTTCAGAATTTTCATACCATGTGATTTCCTTCTCATGCCTCATGACTGAATCTGTGTACTTGCAAATGAGAAGGAAACCTATGTATCTCCAGTTTTCAGCAGCACCTTTCAGTGATTGTTGAAAAAGGTTTTCATCTGCCTTAGACATGTAGGCATGTGATTTCAGTTCAGGAAGGGGAGATTAAGTCATCTTCCTAGAACTGATGAAAAAGAAGTTAAATCTATCAGATTTGTTCTTTACACTTGCAGAAGTAAAAAATTTTGTTAGTTGTAGTTTAGGCCAAAAATTTAAAAGGTTGAGAGGTAGTAGGTTAGCCCAATAAGAGTCTTAAGTGGAAATTGAAAGCTCAAGATAACTTCCAAAGTGACATTGAACATACCAAGTTGTGAAAGGCTGGGAATTCATGAAGACTTTAAATTGACATAAGCCTTCATAGCCAAGAGAAGAATCAAGTTTCCTTCACGGCTGACCCTGCCTGCTAGCTATCTTGGGATAGCAGAAGTGCTTGTATGCAGTTCAGTGAAGTGGGGTGAGGAAGCATTAATTTCAGTATTATTGCTGGCTCAGTTTTCTGTTCCTTGGTTGGAGGTATATGAAAGCAGGTAAACTTTGGTAGGATGTGACGTTGGATGAGGATGTGAGTTTACGTCACTTTGATGGGTTTATTAAACAACATAAAAAACTGAGAAGTTGTATTTCAAAGGGAAAGTGTGAGTCTAGTCTTGGAGGCAAAAAGACTGGCATGAGGATCACTAGTGACAGATTGGTGACAACTGCTTTCAAGGTTATAAACACATACTGGGCTTTTATTTTGGTGCCAGCAATTTGTAGTGTACACAAAGGGAGGGCAGCCCTGTTCTGTGATGGGAATTTCAAGGCAGTTTACCCAAAAAGGTAGGAAGGGGAAAGTTTTCACCTCTGACACCAACTGTCATCTTAACAAAGAGCTTCAGAGAAAGCAACTGGAGATGGTTCTCTGGTGACTGCTGCTTGGGTTTGGGCACTAGCAGAGCAGTCCTGTTTCCACTTTTACCTTTCCATTTTACCTGCTGCAGAAGGAAAAACAGCAGCATACAGCAACAGCAACATGGATCTGTACATAATTCCATTCATCCTGTGGTACACCTGTACCGTTTTCCTGTGTTGAGAGCTTCAGTGTTAGTTGACATCTTGCATTATTTAGTTGAGCACACACAGATAGAATCAATGTAAGTCATTTCAGTCACACTGGCAAAATCCTCATCAGAGATCTTCCTGAGATGTTGTCTATTCTGTGTGACTGAGTTTGTGCAAAGAGTAAGTAGCTGTAGTTGAGGTTCATATCCAAATAGAGAAGGATGGGTAGTGAATAGAAAAATTGAGGAAAGAAATATGTTCTTTAAAATCCATGTTGAACTTGCATCTTATGCAGTGCTTTAGGTGACACAAGAAAAGAGCTACCATAACCAATTGGAAACTGACCTTTGCTTCTCCAGATAGCTTAGTGCAAAAGAGACACTAAGAGCCAGTGTTAGCTCTGTTAGAGCATTAGTGCAGTTAGTGCACTATGGAGGATATCCCTCGGCTCTCTAGCCCAGTGTTACCACTGAATAATAGATACAGGGATGATCACAGCAGGTTTGGTTGATGGCTTTCTCAATATATCAGTCCTGTTTATCAGACATGTCCCAAACATTATTTTCTCTGTCAATAAAACATTATCTTATCACATTGTATGCCAGTGTAAATCACGCTCAAAGTTTTCCTTCTGTCACTTTGCTTGATGTGGGAAGTTGCATGACATCCTATTTTTCAAAACTCCATTCTGTCTGATACCATACAAAGAAGTCAGGATGCACACAATAGTAGTTCTGTTAATATCAACAAAGTCGCTCTGCTCCTCTTGGTCATTTGTGGTTTTGCCTTCCTCACCAGCAGTCACTGAGCTCCGAAAGCTCAGAAAGCTGTGCTCTGAGAGTGTCAGGAATCACCATAATTTCATTACTCACTGTTGTAGTGATTGACCGATGTCAGCAGTGCACAGATGAAGCTGGGTCTGACCCCTTACTACGTTCCTGGTTTTCTGAAATGTCTCATATAATGTCTGTGTGATTAACAGGATTGCACTACCCTTTGTACCAGCTATCCCTTCTTTACATTTCCAGATGAATAAAACCTTCAGGGGGCTTTTACTTGGACTCAGTTAGAAAATCTTGGTTACTGCTAGCTAGCGATGACTTGCCCTTTATATACTCACAATTAGTAACAGAGAGTAAAAAGCTGGTTCTTCCTTGCTTACATTTACAAAACATATTTCTGGTCAGAACAAATTATGATTGTTTTTATGTGTTTTCCTGTCCATGTTTAACATTTCCTGTTCCAATTTTAAAATATTATAATCATCACTGGGGACTGACCATTGCAACTGAGTCCCCAGATCAGAGAGGACAGACCCCGAGTTTTGTGAGCAGGTTATCAAAGCATAAATAGTACTGATGTTAACCTTTGTAATTTTCTTTGTTGCCTCAAACTGTATTCTCAGAGTGTACATTTGAAATCTTTTTCCTGCTGCCTTTTCTTAATTTCTTGACAAAGGTCATCAGATCCTTTGGTGAAAAAATTGTTTTTTTCCCTCTATTAAGAAGTATATGCACCTTACCTAATGAGATCATCTACTCTGAACAAATAATTATGTTCCTCAAAAATGGAATGTGAGTTGCCATACTGATGGCAACTTGTGAAAGTAGCAGCTTCTGGGGTATAAAGTTTGTACAAGAGTAAAAGTAATAATCAGTTCTCTAATGGAGCCATGACAGCAGACAGAAGGATGACAAGCCATATGTTTAGACTCTCTCAAGGGAAATAAATAGAACCTGCATTTTTTTGTTCAAACTGAATGAAGTAAAAAAATTCATAGGTCCTCCATTTTCCCTCTGCTGCCATTCATGACCTGCAACAATGAAAACAACTATGAGTGCAGGTGGTAGCTGAAAGCAGTATTGTTTCTGCACCTGCCTGTGCATGCTTTCTGAGTTTAATCTTTTGGGAACTTTATTTCTTAGAGAAATAATAGAATGTGAACATGACTATATTTTGTTGTCTGGTATTTCATGGGAGGCAAGATTTTCTTCTTGCATCTTGGTGGTTTTAATCCATACTCTCCATTTTTGTTATTCATTCAAAAGGAAGTGGTTAAAACACACATGGAAAAAACTGTCATCACACTTCTATAGCTGTCATCTGATGTGAAGAGCAGCCTATTGAGCCTTTTGCTGCAGACAGACATTTTCCACCAAAGCATGATGAAACAGCCTTATCCTCATTACAGCTAATGCCTGTCTAAGGCTTTCTACATTAAGACTACTTCTGGGTTTCCTGATATAACTTTTATCTTTGGGGTGGGTGATGAGTCATGGGGCTACAGTCATGCCTCACCAGCTCCTAATGTTGAAAGGAATGAACATGTTTTCTTTGGACAGACCCTAAATGGCTTTTTCTTGGCAAATACAATCCAGCCACAACTGATGAGTACTTTTACTGAGTCTAAACATAATTATGTTGTAACCTGCATTTTGGCCTAGGAGGCAGGGATCACTGTTTATGAACCCTGCGATTACATGGCATTTACCACAGATATCCTGTTCCTCCTTGTAACTTACCATGTGATTAAATGACCAACATTTATCATGAGTGTGAAGTGTGCATTGTATCATATGTCTTCCATAACGTAGAACAACATTGTAACTCAAGTCGTCCGTTTTTTAGAAATTAATTTTTGGTCTAGTTTAGTCTAAAGACATTTTCTATTAAGTTCTTATGCCTCTTCCTCCAACACACATATTGTAGCTCCTCCTGTGATGGTCAGAAAACTTGATAAAACGTTTTCAACCTCAATCATTTAAAGTTTCTTTCATATCATGTCCCAGTGCATACTGAATTTATGAAAGATGACCCAGTCTTTTGCAAATAACTAAAAAACATAAACCATGTGTTTTCATATGTATTTTTACTGAGGCACAGAAACATAAACCCAGTTTGAGGTTTCTGTTAGTACATGCTCCCTGGTGCTATAAGGCACCAGTCTGGCAGGGCTAATGCTCTTGTACAATAAAGTGCCCAGGCAATCCATCACAGCTACACTTCAACCTGTTTAAAATGTGGTAAAAATCAGCCATGAGAGTTGGCAGAACTGTATTTACTAAAGGGCTTTGCAGAGACTGCACACAAATCAGTTTCCTGCTGATGGCTTTTTAGGCCTGTGACAAGCTGAACTCTGAGCAGCACTGCTACATGCCACCCACAGCCTAGCCATGGCCGATTTCCTCACTCTAACTTAATGGAAAAGACGGAAAAGATGGGTTATCATCTTCAGATGATAAGGTTTGAAGTCTTCAGATGGAAGGATCAACTCCCTTGTGCTCCTAAACCTCTGCATGCACAACTCCAAAACAGGCTTATCCCAGCCTTTTTTTGAAGGAATGCCCACATTTTAAAAATGTCTTGAAATGGTACCAAGGTTTTTCCCTTTCTTTTTATGTCCATAAGAGAAATCATTTCACTCTTCCCTTTAGAGTGTTTATTCACACACACAAACACTATTTTAAAATAGAAACCATAAAGATGTTACTTTAACTTCAGTCTTTTTGTTCAAAGTTGAAGGTAATATATTTCCCATGACAGAAACTTGTAATTATTTAGTTCAAACTAGTATTGAAATTTTTTTTTGTCATTTATTCTTTTTGGTGAGATTATTAAAGCCTTGGAGTTGGGCCTGTGGTAGAGCACAGGTCCTGTTCTAATAGGAAGATAAGGGAAAGCTTTTTCTTTAATTAGAGTAATTAATTTGAAGAGAGAGTGTAATTACCCAGTTTGACAGTGCAGATTTTCCTGACATTATTATGGGACTTTTGTTAAATTACTTGCTTAGAGAGGAAGCTTTATGTTTTTAGATCTGAGTGAATATGTTCCTGTATAACTGCACTGACAAAGACATTTTGGTCTTCCCATTCCCATTATGTATTACAAAATTGTGTATGACCAGGAAGGTGAAGACCATGAAGGTCTTTAGTTCTGAAATTTTATAAAAATTGAAAGATCATAGAGGAACACTTTTATCTTTATGGAAGGGAAAGTCCATTTCCCTACCTGTTTGCAGAAGTTTTTTTGTATGCTTTAAATTACAGTTCAATAGGGTGCTTTCATTTAGTGTAATTTGCTTTAACGTAAACTAATGTAGCAAAAGAGAGAAAACCCAAGGGAATTACTGATGAAACCAAAGATAATGTGGTTTAATTCTTAGATTCTAAACACTGAGACTAATATATTCTAGTTTTTCCCCACTTAGATGTTTGCCTTTTCTCTGTTTAGTTCTTCTCATGTTGCTCTAAGCCAGATGTTTCCATAGATTAGCTCCACAACTGAAGAGCATAGCCCAAAATGATTGTGAGGTAACAAGCAGACAAAGGAGGCAAAGAATGGACAAGACCAAAATTGTCTCAGCTTCAGGATACAGAGTGTCTGTTACAAATCTGGTGGAGCATTGTTGTCCCTGCTTGTTGTGTTCTCCTCACCACCTGCAGCCTGACACCTTCACTGCCTGCACAACATTTGTCCACTGCACCAAGAGACAGACCAGCAAACTGATCTCGATCAAAAAGGTTTGGTTTGGGGTTTATTTGCCACCCAGGGTAGAGGTTCCTTATTCAAAGCATTGTCTGCCATTAGTTTGGCTAAGATGAGAAATAAATTGGTGGTGAAATTTGGTAAGTGGTGTATCTAGCCCTGGACATCAGGCTGAAATGACAGAAAGGGGCAGAGCTAGCTGCTCTTCCTTTACAGTGGCTGCATTAGAGTCCTCTTGGGAAGGATGCAGAGTTGAACTAGAGAACAGGAAAATATGCTTATATTCACACAACCTTTAACTGAGTAACACGTATGAAGAACCTCTTTTGGAACACACAAACATGGCTTGCCTTCCCTGAAGCCCAAGTTGCACATGGACATTTACCAGCTTCACTCTCACTGTTTTGAGTTGTACATTCACTGCTGAGTAGTTCTGCCTGAGGCAAACCCACAGTGCCTCACCTCTCTGATTCTGTGTCCAACACAAACAAAGGTGGTGGGAGAACAAGGCATCAGACAGCACGTAGTTGTGGCAGGATGTTGATATTAGAAGAACACAGAGCTAAATTCCCTTCTGAAAAGTTCCTGATAGAATAAAAATCATCTTAATTACATGCTATTTCAGTGTTAATTTTTTATGTATATATATGATACGTAATTTAATGATGTCTGAAACTTCTCTAATGTTGCCTGTTAGCCTCTGCAGTCTTCCCTGACATGCTGTGTGCTGTTGTTTTAATGAATGCAAATATTATATACGTAGGATTAGCTTAAGTAGTTTTTGAAGGATTAATAGAAGCATGCAATAGCATTATATGATGAGAGTGGAATTAATCTCTACATAAACCCCCCAAAGTTGTATTTCAAATAACATTGATTTGTTGCAGTAGAAACCCAGACATTCAGCAAACCATCTTTCAGTTATGAATAAATTTTAAGCAGGCTTTTTAAAATTTGAAAAATTTTATCTTTGTCTTCTGCAACCTTGTTGCTTCAAACTTCTATAGAACAAATGACAACCCCGTTTGATGGCATTCAGCATTTTTCTGAACTCTATTTTTCTTTTCATTACTGAGTTTTTTTAAACATTGGAGAATAATGATTTCATCATAACCTGAAAGTTTTTCAAGTCTTTCATTTTTTTGAAATTCCTGTGTATCATATGATTCAAATTGCCTGTGGTTTATCAGGTAAGGAATAACTTTAAAAGTTAGATGGAAGAAAGAGGAGAATAAACAGAGCAAGCAGAAGAGTTTCTGGCAGTTATTTTTATTAGACTCCGTGGCAAGATAGGAGAAGAGAGACAGCAGCAAAAGAAAAAAACTCTGTACTGATTTTACAACAGTTTAATTCAAACATGAATTTTGTTATATTAAATGTCTTCAAACATTAAAAGACCATCCAAAAAAATTCAGTACCATCCAAACTTTTTTTATTGATGACAAGAGCTGTTTAGGCATGAAGATGTTTTACCCAACCAGTAAATAGGAGAAATAGACAGCAAAATTAGATTTCTCTCTAACAGCTCTCCTCAAGACTCTTCCAAGGATTCAGCAGCACCAAAGTTACTACAATGACACAGCTGCTAAGATATTTGTCCCGACTGAGATAATCCTCCCATCAACCTCTTTTCTCTGGTTCCAGGCTGTCTAGGAACTGTGTTGGTCTTTGTTTGGCTGAAGCTGAGAGGCCCTGGGGAGCCATCACAGGGTGGTGTCTCACCAAGTACATAATGTATTTCATGCCTCTGTCCAAGAGTTTTCTTTAAGGAAGTGTGCGAATGATCAGAGAGGAACAGATACAAGTCATTAGATTCTAAATAACATTTGGGTTTCTTTCTCCTGAAGTTGAGAGCATTGTAATTTAGAGTCATTAAAAGTATGTGAACAGACACTTCAGTTACATTTATGTTTGCAAATTCTTTGTAGTTCATCATTGTCCTTACTCAAAAATCCTCTTACACCAATGTTCTACCTAGTGGTATCTAACAGTCTCCTGACAAGGCATGTCTTGTGGCATGTCAGAAGGGAAACATCTACTGGAAGAGTTTCATGTTACATTATCCCGTAAATTCCTCCATTGAGCTGAGTAGGATATTAATCAGAATGGGTTATATTCCATAAGATCACATACTTTTCACAAAAAGGATGAGTAGCAGGGAAACTACAGCAAGCTGAGAAACTTACTGGTGTTTATTCAATGTCAAACATTGCACGTTCTCAAATTTTCCAGATAATGGTTTCTTTAAATATTAACAAAGGAACAAGAAAAAGCCTAGTGAAAAACTAATTTTCTGGCCTTTAAATATCTGTGTAAGATAAAACAGAAGTACAGAAAACGGTAGGAGAACTGTGGATAGCCTTTCTTTTTACCCTCCTGCACAGACTCGCAAGAAGACCTTGTGAGGTTATGCAATTAAGAAACACTGTTATGCTCATGCCTTCTGGGGTTTAGCTTTCAGATAGCCCAATTTTCAGGCCAAAAGAAGAAATGGGTTAGACATTCAATCTAGTCAAGCAAAAGCAAAGCAAAAAAATATGTATAATCTCTCTTCAATTCATTTTTCCCAGAAGGCTGGGAAAAAATCATAAAATAGCATGAGAGATTGGTTCATTTTACATTGATCTTGAAAGCTCATTAAGGTATTTAACTTTCATGGATTGTCTGAGGGATCTGGAGTTGCTGTTATCCTTTTGTTTAATTACACTGTAATCTTCAGTCAATTACAGAGATGATAACAGTCTTCTAGAGACATAACAATAAATTAGCCATCTGGGGATAAATGACATTACTTAAAGCTTACTTCACTGAAATATCAAAGAAAAATTAATATGGATATATAGGACAAGGCGTGAAAGTAAATTGCATTATCTGTTTCCAGAATTCAGCATTCCAATGTATTTTAGGGGCTTAATAGCATAACATGTTCTTGAATTTGCTTCATAAAGAAATAGCTAGCAGAGAAATATCAGGAAAAGCACAGGGAAAGCACTTTTCAGCATAGCTGAAAAAGACAATGCAAAGTTTTGTGGGCTATGCTTTATATGCCTATGCAATACTTCTCAGCTTCACCAAATAAATACATGAGCAACACTACTCCTGATGTTTTATTTCCCCATATCTTGCCATTTTTCCATTGGAGGTAAATGTCTCTTGTGTAGTTTATTTCCAGAAACAAGAATAGATTCATCAGGTTTTTGCTGTTACTGCTGAAGAGAAAAAGAATGCAAGATAAAAATGTGGTATGTGAAAAAGTAAGATGTAAAACAAGAAACATCCTGAAAATAAAATGCAAGTCAAAATTCTCAGCAGCATTTATCAAAACAATTACAAAAGAATCCTACATCACTCTGGACTTTCAACCAAGGAGAAAACTTGCAACTCTGGATCAATCAATTATAAATTTTATGTGCTCTTTATGAAAGCAATGACATGGCTATTTGAAGGTATAATTTCACATCAACTTATTTCACTGCTGTTATAGCACCAGCAGACACAATGGCTCTTTTTCGCTCTCATTTTCTTTTTGCCAGGGCATTTTTTCCTTTTTAGAAGACAAAAGGTATTATATAGTGTGAAAAACCTGACCTGGGCAAGAGCTAACAATTACTGAGGGTAAGACTGGTATATTAAGTGATGTTTCAGCTGCAACTTTCCAACTATCTTCTACTAGAAAATCACTAAACTAAATATAAGTAAATTTTAAAATCTCTTAACAAGAGATTTTAACTACTTAACAAGTAATTCAGGTAAATAATGTTATGTTTGCATACTAGGTAAAATATGACATAAGTAATATATAAAACAATCAAAATATTAGGTTAAACTTTGGGCTGTATTAGGGGGCTGAGGTACTGTTTAGGTAGAGGGGTGGCTGCCTTATAGAAGCAGGTGAGGGGCTGGCCCTTACCAGACAGACACAGGTCCTCTGCAGGCACAGCTGAGTCCAGGAACCACCCTGGTGGCACCTCTAAGGCACTTATTTAGGAAAGGGTAAAAAATTTTGCACCTCAGTGTCAGAAGTGAGGCAAAAAGCATGAGAAAAAACACTGTGAATGCCAAGGAGAGAAAAGAAGAGGGAGAGGTTGTCCAGGCACCAAGGCTCTGTGGAGGAGACCAGGCTGGAGCAGGCATTTCCTCACAGACCATGGAAGAGCCACACTGGAGCAGATATCCACGCTGCAGCCTGTGAGGAGCCCACACTGGAGAGGTGGAAGTGCTCTGGAGGAACCATGGCCTGTGGAGGACTCTCGTTGGAGAAGGTTTATCCTAAAGGACTGCAGCCTGTGGAAAAGATCTACATTGGAAGAGGAAAAAAGTGAGGAGAAAGGAGTGACACAGATGAAGTGTTATGAACTGACTACAAGTTCCCTGCATTCCCCATCCCCCTGCACAGTGAGGAGGAGGAGGTAGAGGAGTTGGGAATAAAGGAGTGACACTAAGCCTGGGAAAAAGGGAGGGGTGGAGGGAAGGTGTTTTAATCTGTCTTTCTTTCCCACTATGCAAACCTATTTTATCTGGCAGCAAATTAAATTAACTTTCCCCAAGTCAATCCTTTCTTGCCCATGACAGCAATTGGCAAGTGTTTTCTCTGTTTGTGTCTGTACACACGCATTTTTCAATTTATTTAGTCCCCTTGTCCTGTTGTGGAAGGGCTGTGAGAAAGCAGCTGGGTAAATGGCAAAATCAACCCACCACAGAAAGAGACAAGGGTTTGTCTTAAAAGTTAGTTATCAGCTATCTTAGAAGATGATTATCAACCTAGATCTTTTTGTTGTTGTTGTCTGCATATCCTATATCCTACCCTCTCTTTAGACACACAATAGCAATTTCAAAGGACTCATTGCCTGTGTTGCCTTGAAACTATATTTTGTTATTCTGTTGGCAAACATTGTCAAAAAACATTCTAAGTGATATTGAGTTTGTGCACAGCTAAGAATATCAAAAGGAAGTCACAGAATCTCATGTGCAGAGTGTTGTAAGCTTGTACATTAAATTTTCTTTGTAAATTTAATCTGTTAACATGCAGCAGATTAAAAGCATATTTTAGAATGGGTAAAATCAGACATAAAATGCATTTTTAAATCAAGTCAGGGTCTTACATCAAGTGGGACTGTGCTTCCATGTTTAAGTGGTTATATATATATATTTTTACCCTGTTTGTGTGAGTGTAAATTTGTACACTGTGAGAACTAGAAGTATACTCTTCTTGATTTACAAGTGGTTTTAGTATTAGTTCAGCCTTAGTTTTAGTTAAATTTATATGTACATATTAAACTTACAAAATGCTGAGCAGTTTTCCCTATTTGTCTTCATTCCAGTATTTAGGAGCACATTATGCTTCTAGGTATAGCTTGTGGAGAGTTTTGGAAAAGACCTCTTCCAATACCTCCCACAAAGGACAGATTAAGTGGTTCAGGAAATTGCAGGTCTGAAAAATTCTTCCTTGACTAAATGAATCAACCATGAGCGTTTAGCATTGTCAGAAAATTAGGTCACAGATAACATAAGCCAATTTTCTGTGGAATTCCATTCCACAGTAAGTTAATTTTACATTTGCTGCTTTTTTAACTCATAGTTGCAATGATAAAATGTCCATGATCAACGGTGGCTTCATCTTTTGAATCTCTGGGATGATTTAAAATGACTTTGTGTTTCTTTTCAAGTTGTTCCAATGCATGACTGGAGTTCTCATTAGAATGATCTTCATGCAAGGCCTGCCTGCTTCCCAGCTATCATCCACCTCCTGCTTTCCATTTTTGTCCAGGGTAGAGCAGCATCCGGCACTTCGAAATACGCCTTGTGGTTACTAATTACTTGGGCTGATTTACTTAGTTATGTGTTCCAGCACAATTAAGTCCTTTCTTTTCCTATTGTATCTGCCTCGTTATTAGTTACAAGGGTGACATTTATACTGTAAATGGAACGAAAGCATGAAAGGGAAACTGTGAGTGTAGGATGATTGTGCAAGGGATGAATAAGTAGTGAACTGTTAAGGCTAATTGTAATATATGAATATGGATTCAAAGGTTTTGTTTGTATTGTCTTCAATATATTTTTTGAGGAATGATTTCAAGGTCATAGACCTACCCAGAGCTGTGATGAAATATGTGTGCACATGTCCACAGGGGTAATTAGCAGCACATAATGTGAAATATACTTCTGTGAAATAATACGTATTAAAAACATCTACATAAGCATAAGGGATTATTTATCAAGGGAATGACATTTTAGAAGCAAACAATAATAAGCAGGAAATAGTGAAAATGCCTTTGAAGGGCTATATTTTGACAAGGTAGTTGGCAATCCTAAAATAAGTAATAGAGTAAAATTAGCCAGACTTGTATATTCTGAAAACTCAGTTATAAATTACTTGTAAATATGTGTGGGCAGATTCTCTTCTTAAAATGGTGTTTCTCTCTCCCTATCAATTACCAAAAGAGAAACGTGGTACTTAGATATTCAACTGGAAGAATCTGCCCCCCAAACTCCCCCTCTGCCCCCTACAGAAAAAAAAGGTTTTAGTTTAATCCTAAGAATTAATTTAGTAGTTAGGGAGTGCCCAGATATTAAAATACTGCATATTTTGAATACATAGATATGTTTTAAATTAAGAAAAAACAGCTCAGTTCCTAGGTCACCCCTTTGTCAGATGTCAGATCTTTGCAACTGAATCTTTTGTTTTATTTTACCCACACTTGATGTTTTCTGGGATCTCCTATCACCACACATGAGTTCACTCCACAGACCCTGATGTTAACTTTAAGCAGCCGTGCAGGAGAATTGCTCCAGAGAAACACCTTATTTGTTTACCTGTTTGTTAATAGCACCTTATGACTTCTAGAACTACTTCCATGAGCAGTTGTCAAGCATTTAACATTCAGGAGACTACAGAAGGATGCCTAAAAACTTATTTTTCAATGCACTCAGAGATTTCCTATATTATATCAAACAAACCTGTTAATGAACCCTCTCATCTCACAGTGGTTAGAATTGAGATATTTTTGAGAAAGCGAGGTTGCACACTCATAGTTTTTGATACTATACATTAACAGCAGTCTTGAACAGATCTTTATTTGGTTCTGGAATTTCACAATCATGTTTAAGAGTTAGATTTATAGGCTCCTTCATGACTGTTGTATAGCCATGATACTAAAGGTAAGAAGAAAGGAACTCTTGGGCTTGGCAGTGAAAGGTGTTGGAGAGGAAGAGACACTCTCAGTATGATTGAAGATGGAAAAGGAAACATAAACCAGCATAAATAGTGTTGAAAATAATACTATCATTTGCCAGTAAGGAATTATATTTCTTTGATATGTCTTTCTAATAGCATTTTCCATGTTAGAAAATTTTCAGCTCTAATATTATTCTTGTTGTTGAGATGTTTGCTGTTGGAATATACTTCACTGAACCAATAGAAGTAGAAAAAGCAAAATCATCAGATACCATCTGGTAAGCACTTTAGAAGGAGAGGTAATATGCAAACCTCAGTTTTGAAGATTTGCCTGTAGCTCAAATCAACTTAAAGGCAAGGGTTAAAAAAAGACTCATTCTAGGGCAATGGGAGTGTTTAAGTCAAGCTTTGGTCTGGGGCACTTAAAATAATTAGTTCCATTAGCCAGTTGAAGTGGCAAACCTAAACAACACGGTTTTATTGGTAGACCATTTATTGTTTAAAATACAAGAAGGTTCTTGCCATTAAAATACACTGATTTTTTCTTTGAAGAAAATTGCAGGATTACTGTATTCACCATAGATGATTGGTCTTCTTTCAAAGGAAAGGCTCCAATTCCAAACCAGTAAGAGGTTTTGGATGAGCACTTCAGATGAAAGAAGCCTACTATTGTTCTGAGGACTACTGTTGGTTCAGGGATGAATAGGGCAGACTAGTGAGACCTGACACAGCAGAGAATGTAGTAGAAGTGTCACTTGCCTTATAATCCTGAAAAAGTCCTATCTGTTCCACTTTTCATCCTTTTTTTTTTTTAAAGGTTGTCACCTCTTGTCTGAAATAGTCCCTTTCTCTGTGTCTCTAGAAATATGAAAAAGGATTTAACTTTTAAAGAGGTCACAAAGAGCATAAGCAAAACATACTGCAGATTTTTGGAAAGGATGGAAGAAAGCACTATGGAATATGCCTGGTAAATGGCTTATTTTCATAGTGCCACATACTTGCATTTTGCCCTTCACTGGAGTTATTCTTCCTTGAGTTTTCACTGTTTTTATTTCTGTACAAAAACTTCTTGACCTATTTGTTCCATTATTCATTTTGGATCTTGTTTTTCTGGCAGCCATCACAGATGTTTATCTGAAAATTTAGCTCTTATCTAATTAACTATAAAATTTGTGGTGGGATTAATTTCTCTCAGATGACCCTTTAATGCTCTGGCAATGCCCAACTCAACATGCCATTCTATTAAATCTTCTCAGAATTTACTGAAATGGTCTCCAATTTTTCTTTTATTGTAGGTTTCATATATACTGGAGAAGTTGTGCATCGAATGCTAACAGCTACTCAATATATTGCACCCTTAATGGCAAATTTTGACCCCAGTGTGTCAAGAAATTCAACAGTCAGATACTTTGATAATGGTATGTAGCAGTCATTGATAATTAAATGTGTCTGTAACCCTTGGCTCTTCTAATTTTCCTAAATAACTATTTCTGAAGGAAACAGTGAGCATTTTTTAAAATTTTTTTTCTTTTCTTTTTTTTAACTTAGAGGCTGCATAAAACATGTGACTAGACGTCTATAAGCATTTATTAATTTAGAACACTGTAAAGAGTCATTAATGCCTTTTCTTTATTGAGCAGATATCTTCTGGATGTTGAAGCATATAAAGTCAAACTAGCAGTGCATTTCATCAGTTTCAAAAGGAAAAATCTGTCTTATATAACAGTGTAAATTCCTGTTACTTCAAAATATATATAGTGAATGTCATCTACCTGTTACCTAAAATGAAAGCAGCATTTGTGGAGTGCAATAGCAGGAATACACAGAAGCAGGGCAGGGATAAGGTTAATAAACCTGTCAATGACTAAGTGCTCATGGAGTCCCAGAATTGGAATCCAATACACTCATCTACACCAAGAGTTCTCAATAGTTCCTTCTAAAGAAGATTGAAAGAGGAAAAGCCAAACTGCAGTGCTGTACTTGAAACTCTGTGAGAAGTTTCAAAGCCCTTGAATGTGTGGATATTTTTCTCTTGAAGTCAGTTATAATCAATATTTTAGAAACATAGCCTATGTGGTTAAAAGGCATCTGGTGCCTTACCTCAGGCCTTTTGTGATCAACTCCAGTGGCAGTTAAAACTTAGACTCCTAAATCAGCCTGGGTACACCTGTGCTGTTTTAGGTATGTTAATTTATATTAAATTTAAGAAAAAATTTCCAACATGTTCAAAAACATTTCCTATTTCCAATACTATTTTTTATTCTTTAGATCAGTTATTGAAATGTATTCTATAGCTTTTACAGCTAGCCATAACCTTTCCTTACAATCTAGTCATTGCAACCTTTTTTTGTTAAAAATCTAATAAAATACTCACATGACAAAATCCTACTCCTTGCATGAAGAATTT
>VZTN01032246.1:0-19691 GCA_013400515.1 Erpornis zantholeuca | reverse complement strand
GTGACATCTATCCCGTGGGGACATGGCCGCTCAGCCTCGCCCCTCCCCATCCCGGGTTTTTTGGGGGAAAGGGAGGGTGGGTTCTCCTTCGGGACGGCCCAGGCAGCTCTGGGAGGGGGACAGGCACGGTGCTGTCCCTGCCGAGCCATTCCCGCACAAAGAGGGAGCTGCTGCTCCTGGCTGGAGGGAGAAGGGAGGCGCTGAGGGATTGGGGTGGGGATCCAGAGGGGTTTTTTTGGGATCGAAGGAGACCTGCAAGACCTCATCATGCCGGGGGAGAGGAGCGAGCGGGGATGGGAATATTCAGGCTTGGAGGAGGGGAAAAAAATATTAAAAACCCAACAAAAACACAAGAAACTCCACAACTTTATTCCCAGCCTTTGTGGGATGACAACGTTAATCAGCAAAGCTCATTACAGGGACACGGAGACAGATCCCAGTGCTCCCAGTGCTCCCAGTGCTCCCAGCGCTCCCAGTGCTCCCAGTGCTCCCAGTGCTCCCAGTGCTCCCAGTGCTCCCAGTGCAGCTCCCAGCGCTCCCAGTGCTCCCAGTGCTCTCCCAGTGCTCCCAGTGCCTCTCAGTGCCTCCCAGTGCAGCTCCCAGCGCTCCCAGTGCTCCCAGTGCTCTCCCAGTGCTCCCAGTGCCTCTCAGTGCCTCCCAGTGTCCCCTCCCAGTGTTCCCAGTGCTCCCAGTTCTCCCAGTGCTCCCAGTGCCGCTCCCAGTGCTCCCAGCCCTGCCCAGCGCTCCCAGTGCTCCCCGTTCCCCCTCCCAGTGCTCCCAGTCCCCTGTGACTCTCCTCCCAGTGCTCCCAGCGCTCCCAGTCCCCTGTGACTCTCCTCCCAGTGCTCCCAGTGCTCCCAGCGCTCCCAGTGCCCCCAGGCTGGCACACACAGGTGGCTGCCGCTCTCCGCTTCCCAAGGACGCCGCTCCCGCTGGCTCCAGCATTCCCTGGGGAGCGCAGAGCCCTCCCCGAGGCTTTGTTCCCGCACAGGAGTTGATCGATGGAGGCCGAGGATTCCTCCCGCTCCTTCCCTTTCAGTCCCATCGATATGGGCAGGGTTTGCTCACCCTCGCGCCTGCGGGGCTTTAATTCCGCCCAAGCGTTATCACATTAATGGGAGCCAGGGTTGTTCCCGTGATGGATTGGGCACTAACGCTCCAAACCCACGGGGGCAGCGCAGGCCTCCGAGCTCTCCCTGCCCACTCCTCATCTCTTCAGCGCTGGGAAGAGCCTCGGAACCTCGCAGGGCCCTCGGTTCTTGGTGCCTTAGGTTTTAACTTTTCTATTTTTCAAAGCCTGTACTGCTAGTGTGACTCTGAAGTTTCCTAAAGTAGCTCGTTCAGTGCTGTTCTCTGTGCTAAGATAGAACAAAACCTCTGACTTGCTCTCCAAGGACACCTAGGAACAAGAACTGTAAACCACAATCTTGGGGAGAGTGGGGCAGGCTTGGGGAAATCACATCCTTGGCTGGGTTCTGCTTGGGGAATTGATGCTGATATAAAAGTGTGAAGCTCTCGTGACCTGGGGTGTCCATGTTGGGATCCACTGAGGCAGGACCTCTGGAGCCCAAAGTGTGCACCTGAAGGCCTTTCAGTATAAATCCCACCTTTATTCCTTTATTCCTGTCTGCTCTCAGTTTCTAGGGAGCCATTTAAGGCATTGTTCTCTCCTGGGTTTGTCCCCTCCCTCCCTTCGGGACACCTGGATGAGGAGAGGAGACATCCCCACCTGGATGCTGCTTCCCCTTCCAGGAAATTCCCCATTTCAGGAGCCTGCAGCAGCCTGAGCTCCAAATGGAGAGATTATTTTAGCACTTGTGGGAGTTTTTAGGGTCTCGGGGATGGCTGGGGGGCAGGACCTCACCTCTGAATGCCAGCGATGGAGCAGGACCAGCGCATCACCTCCCTGAGCTGCAGCTCCTGCTTTGGGGCTGGGAATTCCCAGATCAGGGCTGTGCCCTCCCGGGATGTGCAGCAAACCCAGCGCCCTCTCCTCGTTCCCTTTGCCTCCAAATCCCTGGAATTCTGCCCATCTGGAAAAACCAGAGTTCGATTTGTTTGGAAGGGACCTTAAACCCCACCCAGTGCCACCCACGGGCAGGGACATCTCCAGCTGCCCCAGGCTTCTCCAAGCCGGCCTGGAATTCACTTCCTGCCCTTGCAGATGTGACTGCCAATATTTTATAATTTTTTTTTATTTTTTATTTTGACTTGGGGCAAGGTTCGCCCCGGCCCCGGCCGTGCGGAGGAGGGCACGGCGGGCACAGGGACGCCCTTGGGGACAATTCCGCGTCCGTCGCCCTTCCCAGAGCTCCCTCCGCACTTTCCCCGCTGCCGGGAAAAGCCTCGCATCCTCACCCTCATCCTCATCCTCACCCTCACCCTCATCCTCATGCTCCCTCCGCCTCCGGGCGCCGATCCCCGGGGGCAGAACCCGCGGGGCGGTCGGGGCTGGGCCCGGCCCGGCCGCTCGCTCTTCCCGCGGGTGATTCCTTTGGGAACGGCGCTGCCCAGGGCTGCTGACCGCGGCCACGGGCGATGGGAGTCCTTGGAACACCCCGACGCTGATGGACCCCGACAGCTCCACGCAAAGCAGAGGCTATTTTTGCCCTCGCTGCTGTTTTCTGAACTGATTTTGCCTCTTTAACCTCCGCCGGGGAATCCAAGCCCTTCCCTGCTGCTTCCTGACGGCTCGGGAATCACGGGGGAGGGAGCTGAGCCCATGGAAAGGGGCTCGGCTGATTCCAACCCCCGCTCTGGATAAACCCCGGGGCTGGTGGCAGCTCCCGGCGGCTCCTCCGCCTCTCCCTGCCCTGTGAGAGCTCCTCGGTCAGCCCGAGCGACCCCACCCCAGCTCCCTCCTGCCCGGTGGTTCGGGATTCTCCCTGCCCACGGAACACCGAGAGCACGGACGGGCCCTGCCCTGCCCGGGATTCCCAAACCAGGTTATCCCGAAAATCTCACCTCAGCTTCCGGGGACAAAGGTGGATCCCACAGATCCTGGACTATCCCAGGAGTCTGGCACCGAACTGGGATGGTGCCAGCAGCGAGGGTGCCCGGGGATGCTGCAGCCACCCCAGTCCTGTCAGGGAATTTTGGGGAGTTTGTGGTGACCTGCACACGGCAGAGCCACTCAGTGGTGGCCTCAGGAGGGGACAGACAAAGTGCCACCCTTCTCTTGTCGCCGAGATTTTGGGACTTTGCGGTGACCAGCATGGCACAGCCACTCTGTGGTGTCCTNAGATTTTGGGACTTTGCGGTGACCTGGGTGTGGCAGAGCCACCTCGGTGTTGTCTCCAGGAGGGGACAGACCCAGAGCCACCAGCGATGCTGCAGCCACCCCTCTCTTGTCCCTGAATTTTTGGGACTTTGCAGTGACCTGCACACGGCAGAGCCACTCAGTGGTGGCCCCAGGAAGGGACAGACCTGGAGCCACCCTCCTCTTGTTCCTGAATTTTTGGGAGTTTTCGGTGACCAGTGCATGGCAGAGCCACTCTGTGGTGTCCTCGGGAGGGGACACACCCAGAGCCACCAGCGATGCTGCAGCCACCCCTCTCTTGTCCCTGAATTTTTGGGACTTTGCAGTGACCTGCACACGGCAGAGCCACTCAGTGGTGGCCCCAGGAGGGGACAGACCCAGTGCCACCCTCCTCTTGTCACTGAATTTTTGGGGACTTTTTTGGTGACTTGCACACGGCAGAGCCACCTCGCTGGTGGCCCCGGGGGAGGGGGGACAGGCGCGGTCCCTCCCCGCGGCCCCGCGGAGCGGAGCTGTCACCTCGGCCGCTCTCACACCCATCAGCCTCGGCGGCCCCAAATCGCAGCTGACATTTCCATCGCAGCCCTCGGCACCTGAGCCAGACGCCGGCGCTGCGAGCGAAGCGCTCGGGAATTTTCTGTGCCAAGGAACAGATTCCTGCTCGCTCCTCGCTCTCTCCTCGGTGTCCGAACGTGGCTCCAGCCCCGGAGCCTCCCGGGGAGGAATTACCGGGAATGGCACAGCCGGGATTTGGGGTCAGGAGGCTCCTGGGATGGACTGGGAGAGCCTTCCGTGTGCCACCAGAGTGTCCCCATGGGATGGAGGGCGCAGGGGTGGAGGAAAAGGAGGAGGAGGAATTGTTCCCATCAGATGGAATGAAAAGGGATGGAGGAAAAGGAGAGGGAATTGTCCCCTTTGGATGGAGGGAACAAGGATGGAGGAAAAGGAGAGGGAATTGTTTCCATCGGATGGAATGAAAAGGGATGGAGGAAAAGGAGAGGGAATTGTTCCCTTTGGATGGACAGAGCAGGGATGGAGGAAAAGGAGAGGGCATTGTTCCCATGGGATGAAGGGCACGGGGAAGGAGGAAGGACAAGCGGAGCTGTGCAGACGCCCGGGAATGACGCGGGAGCAGCCGGGGACCGGGGCCGGTTCCAGAGCCACGCACTCAGCCCCGCTCGGGGAACGCAGCAAATCGAGTTTCACTAAAAGCTCGGGAGCCGCTGCCGCTCCCCGAGCCCCGGGAATGAGATTTCCATGCACTCCCGGGATGTTAAGTGAGTAATTGCCGCGCTCTGCGGCGGGCAGGGAGCGCTGGCCTGGCCGTGGCGTCCTTGGCTGACGCTTCCCGAGCCTCCACGGCTCCAGTGGGGCTGGGAAAAGTCAGGGAAAGCATTAAATCCCTGGATTTAATGGGGTGGATGCGCCCCGAGTCCTTGGGGTGCAAGGCAAGGGTCTCCATCCCACGAGAAATGGGATTTGGGTGTTAGAAATTCCTCACTGTGAGGGCGAGGAGGGCTGGGATGGAATTCCCAGAGAAGCTGTGGCTGCCCCTGGATCCCTGGGAGTATCCGAGGCCAGGTTGGATCCACCCGGGACAACGCCAGGCACCCCTGCCCGTGGCAGGGAGCGGAACGGGACGGTTTTAACTCCCTTCCAAGCTGAACCATTCCACGATTTCCAGGGACGCCGCATTCCCGGCGCGGTGTCTGGCAGCCTCCCACCTCCCGCGGCTGCCGGGCTGGGAAGGGAGCGAGGAAAAACCTCCCCCCTGCCTCGAAAGCGTCAAACCTTCGGGATGGGCGAGAGCCGGGATGGCATCCCTGCCGCGGGAGGTGCCAGCCCGGGCTGAGGCACCGCGGACTCGCCGGGAATCAGATCCTGGGAAAGCAGCGCGGGAGGTGCCAGCGCCACAGCCACTCCCGGGGCCCTCGGGAACATCCCCAAACCCCTCGGTTCCTTGGATCGTCTCACCGCCTGCTGTGCCAGCGGGAATATTTATGGCTCCGCTCCTCTCCCAGGAGCGGCATTCCCGGGATCTGATCCCTCCCTGTCCCTCCAGGCTCTCCCGCTCTGTCCGAGCCCCTCGCGGTCGCTTTTCCTCCCCCAGCGAGCTCCGCGTTCCGCATGGGAACAACTTCCCGGGGCCTGGAGGCAGCTCTGGAACAGGAATCCCTCGGGGACAGGGCCCCGGGGCTGCGCGGGGGTGAGGTCGGGGCTCTCCAGCTGGAATTTGCCGCTTTCCTGTCCCTCCCCGCTGGAATCCTTTAATTAGGGATGTTTCGGAGCTGGAAGTCAGGAGCGCGGCTCCCGGTGGGAGCTGGGGCGGCTCAGCAGCTCCGCCAACCCCGCGCGACCCCGGCCTTCATTAAAGCAGGGTTGGGTTTTCATTAAAACCGGGATTTAATGAGGCCGATCCCACCCTCGGCGGGGCGGGGGCTGCGGGAAACTTGGGGGTCTGTTTGTAAGCCAAAAAAAAAAACCCAAAAAAACCCCAAACAAAATACAAATGAGGGAAGCAAATTCCCTGCTCCCTGTGGATCCCAGGATGGCATTTCCATTGGAACCGGGATCCAGGCATGGCCCGGTCCCCAGTGTCCCCAGTGTCCCCCGGCGATGTCCCCAGTGTCCCCAAGGATGGCTCCGGAGGTGTTCCCAGTGTCCCCAGTATCCCCCGGGGGTGTCCCCAATGTCCCCAGTGTTCCCCAGGATGGCCCCGAGGGTGTCCCCAGTGTCCCCCGGGGGTGTCTCCGGTGTCCCCAGTGTCCCCCAGGATGGTCCTGNATGGCTCCGGGGGTGTCCCCGGGGGTGTCCGCAGTGTCCCCCAGGATGGCTCCGGGGGTGTCCCCAGTGTCCCCCGGGATGGCTCCGGAGGTGTCCCCAGTGTCCCCTGTGTCCCCCAGGATGGGCCCGAGGGTGTCCCCAGTGTCCCCAAGGATGGCTCCGGGGGTGTCCCCAGTGTCCCCAGTGTCCCCCGGGGGTGTCCCCAGTGTCCCCAGTGTCCCCAGTGTCCCCGGACGCGGCTGTCGCTGCCTCGCTCCGGGTGATGTCTCTCGATGATTTCCCCGCAGCGCGCGCGGAGGCTGCGGAGTAATCGAATTAGGCAAATATTATGGGCTGGAAAATGGGCAGATAAGTGGCTTAAAGTGATCGAAATGACCTGGAGGTGCCCGTGCAAATGGTCTGGAAAATATCCTGGAACAGCCCCGGCCGCGCGGCTCCCGGGAGCAGGAATTCCAGGGACAGGGACCGGGGGGGGCTCGCTGAGCCTCTGCCCCCTTGGCCTGGTCCCCTGGGTGGGGGGGACAGCCCTGGGACCCCCGCCCTCTTCCCCATCCCAGGGATTTCCACCCAGCTCTGGGAATGCCTTGGGAATGCCTTGGGATGGGGGAGGTTGACTGCTGGGATGGATTCCCCCCTGGAATCATCCCTGGATTCCACTCCCCATGGAAGTTAATAGGGTCAGGCTCAGCCAGACACCTCCAGCCCAGCCTGGACATCCCTGGGACAGCGACCCAGGCAGGGACAGGGGGGGATCAATATGGGATGGAGCAGGCTGAGAGCGGAGACCCCCGCGGGCAGCGCTGCAGGGATGAGGGAAACAGGGCGGCAGGAATTGCAGGCACATCCCAGGATGGGGCTGGAAGCTCTTTAAATCCTCTCCGCGCAGGTTGGGGGAGCCGCGAGCTGTGGGAGGAGGCGTTAAAAATAATCCTTTTCCCGGCCTGGAGCAAGGCGAGGAGACAGAGCCGGCAGTCCCCGCTGTCCCCGGGGAGGTGACACTGCCAGAGCGACCTGGAGGAGACCTCGTCCCTCCCTGCTGCCCTGGAAAATGGAGAGGATCAAAATCGGGAGGATCCACCCCCGGGGGCATCCTGGGGGGCACTGGGGACACCCCCGGGAACATCCTGGGGGGCACTGCGGACACCCCCGGGGTCACCCTGAGGAACACTGGGGACACCCCCGGGGTCACCCTGAGGGACACTGGGGACACCCCCGGGGCCATCCCGAGGGACACTGGGGACACCCCCGGGGCCACCCTGAGGGACACTGGGGACACTCTCGGGGCCACCCTGAGGGACACTGGGGACACCCCTGGGGTCACCCTGAGGGACACTGGGGACACCCCCGGGGTCACCCTGAGGGACACTGGGGACACCCCCGGGGGACACTGGGGACACCCCCGGGGCCACCCTGAGGGACACTGGGGACACTCTGGGGCCACCCCGAGGAACACTGGGGACACCTCCGGGGCCACCCTGAGGGACACTGGGGACACTCTCGGGGCCACCCTGAGGGACACTGGGGACACCCCTGGGGTCACCCTGAGGAACACTGGGGACACCTCCGGGGCCATCCCGAGGGACACTGGGGACACCCCTGGGGTCACCCCGAGGGACACTGGGGGCACAGCCAGGGCACAGCGTCCCTGCTCCTTTTTTGGGATATCTCCCATTCCCGGCATTTTCAGGGCAGAGCATCCCCTGCTCTTTTTTTTGGATATTCCCCATTCCCAGCACAGCCAGGGCAGAGAGTCCTCCTCTTTTTTTTTTTTTTTGGGGGGGTATCCCATATTCCCAGGACAGAACATCCCTGCTTCCTCCTCTTTTTTTGGGGTATCCCACATTCCCGGCACTCCGCAGTCACCCAGGAAGGATCCCGGGGTTTCCCTCACGACAATGAACCGGGAATGACTTCCATGGAACGGGATCAGATTGCGCCTCTGGCTTTCTCATCTTTTAGGGGAAGCAAAACCCACCCCAAACCTGATTTTTATTTCTTTCTTTTTTTTTTTTTTTTTTTTATTTTAAAAACGGCAGAAACGATCCATAATCCGAAGTGCCTGGAGAAGCAGCTCTTGAAGGAGATTGACTCTGACAGCCCAATAAACGTCGGCTCCTGACGGGCCCCGGCTCCGGGATGAATATTCCCCACCTTAATTGGAGACATGATGCTCCCATTAGCCGGGACGGCGGATCCCGCCTCCCATTGATAAAATTATCCTCTTTTTTTTTTTAGGCCTCTAATTGATGGCCACGCCGCTCTTTGCCCTCCGCAGATTCTGCTCCCGCAGCCTGGAGGAGCCTCGGAGGGGGATGGAAACATCGGGGGGCACAGAGAGACCCCAAAAACCCTCGCAGGATCCCTGCCTGCTCCCCAGGAGGAGGAAAAGGAGGAGGCAGCGCCTGCCAGGAGGAGGAGAGAGGGAGGCGGGGAGAGGGGAGCGAGCTGATAACATCTCCCTGCCTGCCTGTCGGATTTAGGGAGGAGGATTTGGGTCCCGCTCGGCTGCCACATCCCCGGCGGCGCTGACAGGAGCAGATTAGCGAGGCTGAGCCGGGACGGGGCTGGAGGCTCCCACCTCGCCTCCATCGGTGCGGGGAGAAGGGGATTTGGGATCTGGAAGGGAGCGGGAAGAGTCGGCGCCGCCACCCCCGGGGAGGCCTCCAGCTCCTGGGGGCACAGCGATTCCTCTTCTCCCTCTCATTCCCAAACGCCAGGGGAGCTGGATCAGGCACCCAGGAGCTCAGCCAGGAGCCGGGAGTGGAAAGCGGCCGCTGTTTCTCCGGGCTCATGGTCCCGATTTTGTTTCCTCTCATCCCAGGCTCGCCGATTTCTCTCCTGGCTGCTCCCGCCAGAGATTATTCCTCGTAATTTGCATTTAATGATAAGGCTGGGGCCGGATGTTGGGAAGAGATGTCACCCAGGGGGAGGTTTAACAGCGACGGGAGGGGGGGAAAGGGGACGGAGGAAGGGGTGGGGCAGGAATCCAGGTGGCAGCTCCCTGTGGAGCATCCATGGGATGTCACCCGCAGCTGAACTGCTGCCCCATCCTCCCTCCCTCCCTCACCAGCCCCACCAGGAGCTTGCCAGCAAGGCAGGGCTCATCATTAATGATTTATCCTTAATTAGGCCGTTCTGGCCAGCGCGAGCATCCCCTGGCACCCTCGGGCACCGAGGTGTCTGGGAACAGCGGGCGCTGGGAAGGATTCCCACCTCTGGCTCAGGTGGAGTGGAAATAATGACACTGCTCAGCTTTCGGGGGTTGGGTTTGTCCAGCGATCCCAAACCCTGCCCGAGACGGAGGCGGCGAGCACGAGGATCCACAAAAACAGGGATCAGGGAAAGCGCAGATCCCAGGGAAGGCTTTGAAACCTCCCCCCCAGCAAAACCCCTCTGTGGGAGCCCCCCCAGGAAACACCTCCAGGAGGAGGAACAAACCCCCCCGGAACGCGGGCTGGGAGCTCCGGGGGGAATTTCAGACCCGAAATATTGGGAAATGAGGGTTAAAAAAACCCCCAAATTCTGGTTGTTTGTTCCCCCCCACCCCCGCGGCTGGCAGGAGCCGGCAGAGGCTTTGCCAAGCGCCGAGCGCGGTTCGTCTGCAGCCACTAATGAGTGCTCTGATTAATTGCAGGGAGGTGACACCGGCGCTGCTGCCACCGCCGGGGAGCCCTGCGGGGGGAGCGGGAAGGGATGGACCGGGAGCATCCCGGCTTGGGATCCCACAGCTCCCGGGGCCAGCCTTGCACCGGGAGCGTCCCGAACCCCAGCACGGGGTCAGTGGTGACACAGGATCCCTTGGATTGGGAGCATCCCAGTTCCCAGGATGAGCTGTCACTTTCCTGGGATGGGCTCTCTCTTTCCTGGGATCATCCCTGTCCCCATCACGGGATTCCAGATGTTCCCACTGCCTTTGGATCATCCCTGTCCCCATCACGGGATTCCAAATGTTCCCATTGCCTTTGGAGCATCCCTGTCCCCATCATGGGATTCCAGATGTTCCCACTGCCCTGGGATCATCCCTGTCCCCATCATGGGATTCCATATGTTCCCACCGCCCTGGGATCATCCCTGTCCCCAGCATTCCAGGCCAGCGCAGGGTCAGTGGCTCAGGGTCCTGGAAAGATCCAGAGCCCTGGGAAGATCCAGGCTCATGGGAAGAGCCAGAGCCCTGGGGAAGGGCGAGATGGAAGCGCTGGGTGTCCCTGCAGGGGTGCTGGGAGGGCAGGGAGGAGGAGGAGGAGGAGGAAGAGGAAGGAGCTGCTCTGTGCCACGGAAAGAACAACATCGGCATCCGAACCCACAACAAGACAGAGAGGAAGACATTCATTGGCCAAGGAAAGCACATTTCCATTCTTTCATCCAAGCTTTCTCCCGGGAAGCCACAGCGCTCCCCTCAGCAATGGATTTCAGGACAAGTTAAAACCAACTTGCATTCCTCCAGCCTTTTCTCTGAAATTTCCCAAAAAAAAGCCACCCCCAAGTCACCACCACCACCACAGTGGAGCTCCAGAACCCCCTGACCCCAGATTTCCCGGGAGGCAGAGAGGGCAGGGATCCATGGAGCAGCTCCCGGTGCTGCTGAGGCAGCCGGGAGATGATTCACGGCCCCAGCGCTGCCGAGAGGTTGTGCATAAGGAAGCAATAACGGAGATGAAGCGAATCCATCGTCTCCGTGGGATTTATGGAGCGCAGCCACAGCTCCCGACCTTGGGGGCTCTGCCCCACATCCCACAGGGCTCAGCAGAGGCTGCTCTGCAGCTCTGGCTGCTCCTGGGAAGATGTGAACCAGGGAAAGTGGGAAAGGGCACGAGGGAGGTTTTGAGTGCTGTTGGTTCTGGTTTGGGATGGGGAGCGCCCAGGGTCATGGAACGCTGATCCTGCTGGAACCGGGACCAGGATGGAGCAGCCTGGGAGGGCAGGAAGGGCAGCTCTGGGGTTTATTTGTTCTCTTTTGGGATGAGGAGTGCCCAGGGTCATGGAATGCTGATCCTGTTGGATCGAGGACCAGGATGGAGCAGCCTAGCAGGGCAGGAAGGGCAGCTCTGGGTTTTATTCCTTCTCTTTTGGGATGAGGAGTGCCCAGGGAAGGTAGCAGAGTTACCAGGTCATGGAATGCTGATCCTGTTGGATTGAGGACCAGGATGGAGCAGCCTGGCAGGGCAGGAAGGGCAGCTCTGGGTTTCTCCTTGTGGATCTGCTCCTGAGGGAGCTGGGGGTGTTGGGATGAGCCTGTGCATCAGCACCCGCAGTAATTGAGTTACAAACCCCATCAGTGACTCACAGCTCCACTTTTCCATCATTCCAGGCTCACGGACACCCCAGACTCCTGCCTGTTTCCAATTAGCTCGGCTCTCCTGGCCCCGTGCCAATGGAATTCGTGCTCTCGTCATCCTCACCTCGTTCCCTGAGCACGCAGCCCCCAGAGCCAGGGGGAAATGGGGAAATGGGGGAAAAATGGTGGAAAATGGGGAGTAGGATCACGGAATCACCACACAGAGCCAAAACCCCACGGGCAGGGACACCTCCCTCCATCCCAGGTCACTCCAAGCCCCATCCAGCCTGGCCTGGGACACTTCCATGTCCGAGGTTTGGGTCCCCCAAGGATGGAGCTCCTGGTGCTCCATGGGGATGAGGAGAGCCCGGGAAAGGAGCGGAATCAGCAGAGCTGTCCCAGCACTCCCCTCCCCAACCTCCACCCCCTGGCTTTTCCCCCTTCCAGGCTCATTCCCAAGGAACCAATTCCCATTTTTCCTGGAGAGTTCCCCCTGGTTATACTTTAGCCCATATCCCATAATTTCAGCTGTCATCCCTTTTCCATCCCCAAAGCCTCGTTAGGGCCAGGCCTATCCATCTCCATTGCTTCGGACAGAAATCTATCAAAAACCTCTTTTATCACGAATGGAATGGAAAACAAGAAAGACACTCAGAGAAACACATCTTGTTCGTGAAGGATTTCGTGGGAACTCCAGAGTGACTTTTCAAAACTACCAGAACAAGTTTTCAAAACAAATCAGAAGGCTTAATTTCATATCAATTCATAATAAAGCCTTCTGATTTCTGATCACTCAATCAAACAGACTCTAATTGTTTATAGAAAGGCCTTGAGAACCAGGGCTCTTCAACAGATGTGGAACACAGGAACTGAGGAAGGGACAGTCAATAGCTAACTCTTGTAAGCACAGTTAGCTATTGGGAGACAGCAAATGTTCATTCAGACAGCAAATGTTAATTACAAAACGTAAGAAGTTGAATTCACCCTAATCTTGTCAAGATAGAGGGGACAAAGTTCCTCTCAGAGAGCACAGAATCATCCCTCAAAGGACTATGCACGCCCCAGGGAGAAAGGTGAAAATTTTCATTGTGAGGAAGACTATTTATCTTCATCAGCCCCGAGGAAGAGGAGGAGCCTTCCTCAGTGCGACCACCAGGACTCACAGCGCATTGCTGACCTGTATGCTAATGATATTAATGACTTCCGATAAATAATTTGTATAACCACGCCTGTCCCGAGGAATGTGATGAATATTCATGATTTAACCCCGAATGCTGCAGGGAGCACTGGTGTGTGTTTGGAGGAGCAATCCCCACACACCCAGAGCTGAATAAAGCAAATCCTCACTGCTCTGCCTCTGCCTCTGAAGTTTCTCCTGGCCTGGTTTGGGGGCGATTCAGAACAGGCCCCAAAAGCGAGCCAGGGCTGGCGTTTGGAGCGGGATAACTCTGTTGTCCCAAACCGTGCCCTGCCGCTTTCCCTCCTCCACCGCCGCACCCCGCGGGGCCCCGGCAGCGCCCGGCATGCGGCAGGGGAAGATTAGGGCTCGTTTCCTTTCGGGGGCGGGCGAGGAACCGAGTAATCCCCCGCTTTGAAAGGCGCATCCCGCGCTCGCTGCTCGCTGACATGAATATTATCGTCTCCAAGCAGCCGCAGAGCGAGGCTGTCGCCCGCGATTAGGGAGCTGACACAGATCGCTGCGAGATTTCACAAGCGGCTCATTACGGCTGACTCCCGGCTCGGGTTTTTATAGAGCTCATCTCGCACAAAACCTGTCACCCGCAGGAGCTGCGCCGGAGTCGCCCGGGCCCCGCCGGATGCTCGCCCGAAGCTCCTTCAGGGCATTTCGAGGCCACCGAGTGCTCGCCCAGCTCCGTGCGGGGAGGGAAGGGTGGGAGGTGGCCAGCGGGGTTGTGGTGGCACGGGAGGGGCTGCCAGGGGGTTGGGGAGGGTGAAAGGACCACCACCACTCCCCCAAGATGCTGGGGGGTGAGAGGAGACCCCCAAAAAATCCGGGTTTGCTGAGGAGTCAGAGTGGGTAGAGGAGGATATTTCAGGGGGTGTCACAAGTCTGGGAGGGGCTAGAGGAGCCCCCAGACCCCTGGGGGGTGTGAGAGGAGACCCTCAAAATCCGGGTTGGCTGGAGGGTCAGACTTAGTTAGAAGAGGATTTTTCGGGGGGGGGTCTCAGAGGTTTGGGGGGGATTAAAGGAGCTCCAGACCCTCAGAGAGGTGAAAGAGGCCTCCAAAAAATCCCGGGATTTTTGGGGGGGATTAAAGGAGCCCCAGACACGCAGAGAGGTGAAAGAAGCCCCCCAAGCATCCCGGGGACAGGGATGATCCCAGGAAAGCAGGAACCTCTGGAATCCCGTGATGGGCACAGGGATGATCCCAGGAAAGCAGAGACCTCTGGAATCCTATGATGAGGACAGGGATGATCCCAGTGCGAAGCTGGCAGAGGAACCTCTGGAATCCTGTGCTGGGGACCAGGATATTCCAGGGAATCTCAGCAGGGAGCTGAGAGGGGCAGGGAGAGCTCCCAGCCTCCCATGGGATGCTGGTGGGATCGGCTGGGACAGCAGCTCCGGCTGGGGACAAAACCTTCCTTAATTAACTTGGGAACAAACCCTTCCTTAATTAACTTTCATTAGCCCATTTATCCTCCCACAACACACGCTGCGATATTCCACATCACCCCTGGGGATCTCTCCGGAGCTGCCACATCCCGGGATGTCCTCGCAGGGCTCGGGCTTCACTCAAAGCCACCTCTGCTCACCCCGGGCCGCGCTCCCGCTGCATTCCAGGCATGGAATGTTCCCTCCCCGCATCCCCGAGGGCTCGGGAGCGGCGGCAGAGCCCGGCGGGAATCGTTCCCGAGGCAGGTTGAGCCATCTGGCTGGGATGGGCCCTTCTGGCACGGCACGGGGGTTGTTAGCACGCAGCATATGCTCGCGAGGAAATTAATAATAATTTTCGGCTCTCACCAGCTGCTGGTGATCGGCGGGGAGCAGCAGGGTGGAAATTCCGCCGCTTCCCGGCTCTAATGAGGCGGATCCCGGGAAAGGTGGAGGTTGCACGGGGCGAGGCTGGCGCCGCGTGCCCTGAGCCCCCGGGATGGGCATGGGTGGGCACAGGGATCCCCCCGGGAAAAGTGGGAAGGGGCACGGAGGGAGAGGATCCTGCATGGATGGGGAAGAGGGAGCAGATCCCACCTGGATGGGGAAGGAAGGGAGCAGATCCCACCTGGATGGGGAAGAGGGAGCAGATCCTGCCTGGATGGGAAGGAAGGAGGAGGGAGCAGATCCCACCTGGATGGGAAGGAAGGAGGAGGGAGCAGATCCCACCTGGATGGGGAAGGAAGGGAGCAGATCCCACCTGGATGGGGAAGAGGGAGCAGATCCCACCTGGATGGGAAGGAAGGAGCAGATCCTGCCTGGATGGAAAAGACACCATTAAAATCCTGGAATGATTCAAGTGGGAAGCAGCTCTGGAGCTCATCCCATTCCAAACCAAAGCATTCCAGGATTCTCTTTTCCCACCCCTCTGTGGCTGCTGCAGGAGCAGCCCTGGGCACTGGGAATCTGCTGGGCAGGAGGGCATGGAGGGGCAGGACACAGGGAATGGCTTCCCACTGCCAGAGGGCAGGGATGGATGGGATTTTGGGAAGGAATTCCTGCCTGTGAGGGTGGCTCAGGGCTGGGATGGAATTCCCAGAGGAGCTGTGGCTGCCCCTGGATCCCTGGTAGTGCCCAAGGCCAGGCTGGGATAATCTGGAATAGTGAGAGGTGTGATTGGAATTGGATGGGATCTCAGATCCTCCCAACCCAAACCACCCTGGAATTCTCCAGCACAACCTTGGATTAGGTGGGATATTGGGAAGGGATTCCTGGGATGGAATTCCCAGCGGATCCCTGGAAGTGCCCAAGGCCAGGTTGGACATTGGGGCTTGGATCTGTCTGGGACAGTGGGAGGTGAAGCCAGGGCCTGTCCAGGCTGCAGAATTCCCCTCGTTCCCAGCAGTGCCGGGGCTGGAATTGTGCCTTCCCTCACTGCCTGGGCAGGTGGGTGTTGGGATATTTATATTTCCTGACAAAATCCTCCCGCGGGGGAGCTCGGGAAGCGCACGGAGCATTATTTTGGTCCAAACACCGCGGATTGAGGCAAAGGAACGCATGAAACATTCACTTCCATGGAGACTCGGGAGAGATGAGGGCTCGGAAAAATCCTGGGATCCGAGCCAGGCTTTGGAACACGTCCTGCCCCAAGTGGGGGGAGCAGGGAGGGACAGGCAGGCTCTGGAATTTGGGATAAGGACACATCCTCTCTCCGCCGTTAGGGTCTGGGCGATCCTAATGGGATTCCCGTAATGGGAATGTCGGATCCGCAATCCAAAGAGCTCCAGTGTTTTTCCCAGGCTCCAGGCAGGGCTGTCCTAACGCAGTTTTAGCCTCAAAATTCCCAGCTGGAATTCACCACGGAGGGATGTGGGGACTCTTCCCCTGCTCCCATTAACCCCCAGCCCAGCCAGGCTGCAGAATTCCATACAAAACATGGATCTGGCAACAATGTCCCATAAAAACAGCGATTCCCTGGACCAGAACCAGCTGGGAATTGCTTTTCCAGGAGCCCTCCCTGGCTCCTCCAGGCTGATCCAGGTTTTCCCCTGTCAGTTCTCCTCTCCCATCCCATGGGATCTCACTCTGGGATCTCATCCTGAGCCCTCCTGCATGACTCAATCCCACAGATTCTCCCCAGACTTTCCCTCCATCCCAAATCCCTCAGCAGGAATTTGGGGCTGTGGGATTTGGGATGTGCCCCTTGCAGCAGCATCTATGGAGGGTTTTTTTTCCCAAAAAAAAGCCGTAATTATAAATATTCCCAGATATTTTTTAAGGGTGGGAAGGAGAGGGGAGACAGAGGGCTGGGATCAGCCTGGGAATTGCTGCCAGAACAGGCAGGAGCCAGGGATGCTCCAGGCTGGGATCAGGCTGGGAATTAGCTCCCAGAATGAGCAGGGATCGGGGATTATCCAGGCTGGAATCAGACTGGGAATTGCTCCCAGAACGAGCTGGGGTCAGGGATGATCTGGGCTGGAATCAGACTGGGAATTCACTCCCAGAATGAGCAGGGGTCAGGAATTATCTAGGCTCGAATCAGACTGGGAATTCATTCCCAGCGTGAGCAGGGATTGGGATGCTCCAGGCTGGAATCAGACTGGGAATTGAGTCCCAGCACGAGCCGGGGTCAGGGATGCTCCGGGCTGGCTGAGGTGCCCGGGATCGATGCCCAGCAGGTCCCCCCTGGCCGATCCGTGGGCAGCAGAGGCCGCGGGATCAATGTGGGATGAAGGAATTACGGCTGCGGACACGCGGCTTTTATAGCTTCCCCCAACCAAGGCACTGCCGATGAATTCTGCCGCAGCCCAGGGCAGGACACAGCCCAGACCCATGACCCTGCTGGTTTTTTTTCCTGGAATTCCCAGGAATTCCCAGTTTGGGAATCCTCAATCCACCAAAATCCACGAGGAAAAGCAGGAGCGGGGCGGATTCAGCTTCCCCTCCTCTCCGCCACCTCCCGCTCATCCCGAGGAGCTCCGGGCACGAGACAGGCGGAGACAATCCAGACCTTCCCAATTAGCCAATTTTTGCTCCTGGAGGGAGGGCCCTGCTCCCGCCGGCTCCGGGAATGGGATTTCCATCCATCCCGGCCCTGATGAGCTCCCTGTCACTCGGCACCTCCAGCGCTGCCCCCCTAATGCCGTTAGGGCTCCTCGGCGCGGCCCTAATGAGGTTTTCCAGCTCCTGCTGGCGCCTGGCGCTCGGCCGGGAGCGGGAGAGCGAGCGCATCCCTAATCCGAGGAGACACTAATGGGATAAACGGAGCTGCCTCGGCGAGGTGTGCGGAGCCGCCGGGAGAACGGGAGGGGAAAAAGGAAAACCTGCCCCGGGAGCGGCACCTCCGCGCCTTGGGAAGGGTCCTGGGTTTGTAGCAGGTTTGCTCCTGGTTTATCCCCACCGTGGAGATTCCTTGGCCATCCGAGCCTTGCCAGACCCGTTTTCCCTCGGGATCGTCCTGGTTTTCTCCACAGGGCCGCATCCCTGGTCCCTTCCCAATCCCAATTTCCCTGTCCTCTCCACCCTGGAGATGTCCTTATCACGCTTCCGTTGCTCTGCCCTGACCAGCTCGGCTTTCCCTTGGGATCATCCTGGTTTTCTCTGGTCTGTTCCCAATCCCAGTTTTCCCATTCTCTCCACCCCGGAGACCCCCACACCACTTTTTCCTCACTCTGCCCTTCCCAGTTTTCCCTCGGGATAATCCCAGTTTTCTCCGCATCCCTGGTCCGTTCCCAATCCCAATTTCCCCATCCCAGAGATCCCCACACCCCTTTCCCCTGGCTCTGCCCCTCCGAGCCTTCCCAGCCCAGCTTTCCCTTGGGATCATCCTGGTTTTCTCTGGTCTGTTCCCAATCCCAGTTTTCCCATTCTCTCCACCCCGGAGACCCCCACACCACTTTTTCCTCACTCTGCCCTTCCCAGTTTTCCCTCGGGATAATCCCAGTTTTCTCCGCATCCCTGGTCCATTCCCAATCCCAATTTCTCCGTCCTCTCCACCCCGGAGATCCCCACTCCCCTTTTCCCTCTCTCTGCCTCTCCAAGCCTTCCCAGCCCAGTTTTCCCTTGGGATCATCCCAGTTTTCTCCACATGGAAGCATTCCCACTTTGTTTCCAATCCCAATTTCCCCATCCCGGAGATCCCCACACCCCTTTCCCCTGGCTCTGCCCCTCCGAGCCTTCCCAGCCCAGCTTTCCCTCGGGATGCTGCTCCGTGCCCTTCTCCAGCTCCGCTCCCAGGAAGAGCCTCGGGAGCCACTGGGAGCTGGGAACAAATCCCCGTTTTCCTTATCCCTGCTCCTGAACAATTCATCATCACATAATTCCATGAGGACAATAATTCCCAAATCAGATTAAATCTCTCCATTTCTCCCAAGCTTTGGGCTTTCATCTCTTCCCTCCCTCTTTTCCATTGATTTTTTTTCCCCAGCCCAGGCCCTCGCCGAGCCCTTCCAAGGGTTTTTCCAGCTTGGAATCCTCCTGGAATGAATCCTCCAGGCCAAGTCTCCTGTTCCACCCTAAACCCCTTCCATGGGGATAGGGCAGGCAGGGGGGGCAATTCCAGCACCAAAATTCCCAGAATTTCCCCCAGTCCCTGCTGCTGACCGGGGCCATTCCCAGCAATCCCAGATCCCATAGGATTGGGAATTGAAGTTTGGGAAGTGTTTCCATGTTTTTATGGTGCCATTCCCACTGATCCCTCCTTAGCCTGGCTTCCCATGGGATTGGGAATTGAAATTTGGGAAGTGTTTCCATGTTTTTATGGTGCCATTCCCACTGATCCCTCCTTAGCCTGGCTTCCCATGGGATTGGGAATTGAAATTTGGGAAGTGTTTCCATGTTTTTATGGTGCCATTCCCACTGATCCCTCCTTAGCCTGGCTTCCCATGGGATTGGGAAGTGAAGTTTGGGAAGTGTTTCCATTCCTTCGGATAACAAAGGAAAACAGTGGAAGGAGCTGGGATGCAGCAGGAAGCTGGGCTGGAGGAGGGAGGGTTGTGTTAACGCTGATGAATAATTAATGACCCCCTCTAATGAGCGTTAATTAATTAATAATAACATGTGCTCAAGCGATCGATTCCCGATGAACGCCAGCAGTGGCTCCAGCTCGGGAATGCTCCCGGATTGAGTCTGGAGATGGGAACCAGCCCAAGCACGGGGAGGGATCATCCCATTTTTCCATAGGGATGGCTTTGGGAAAGGATGGGAAGCATCTCCCATCCCCCAGCGCATCCCAAACCCCTTCCAGGGCACGGCAATGATACTCCTTGGAAAATTTGTGCTGGAAACTCAGAGTTTTTTCTTTATTTTGGCCCAATTTTAGGTGCTTTTCCCACCTGGAGCAGGATCCCACCTGGAGCAGGATCCCCACCTGCGTATCCCAATCCCTTCAACCCCACCCGGGATGCAGCGGCGGATAGGGAGCTTTAATCAGCGTCTCTCATTAAAAGCACTTAATTAGCCTCGTTAAAAGCCTCGCACTTGGGATTCGCGGGATCCAGGAAATGAACCGGAGCACCTGAGCCTTGCCTTTGATTGGGAGAGGTTATAAATAATTCATGGAATGGCTGCGATTTCCATGGAAAACCCAATGGGAATGTGAGGAACCAGGACCCCCGAGGTCTCTCCGGGGTCCGAGGTGTCCCTGGAGGGTCCCGGCAGGATCCGGGAGCCAGGGAAATATCCATGGGGAATTGGGATGGGTCTGGTTGAGGGGTTGGATGTGTCCAAGGAAAAGCTGGAGGTGGTTGGGAAGAGGAGGA
>VZTN01032242.1:385646-472085 GCA_013400515.1 Erpornis zantholeuca | reverse complement strand
TATGCTAATAATTAAACCTTAGTTTCTTGCTTCTACCTTGCTAGCTACAACATCAACTTTTAATTCTTTTTAACCCTTGATTCATCCTGACCTGCCCTGTAAGGATGTAAATTAATTCCTGGTCCTGAAAGCACTTAAGGTAGATGGGAAGAGCTACAATCCCTTTGATTTGTATTGGGAAACTGAGGGACAGGCAGGAGAATTTCTCCTTTGAGCCAGCAGCAAAGCGCTGTGTAGGTGACTCTTTTACCTCATAGCATGGTTCTCTTCAAGAACAATTTGCACATCCTTGTGTGATGTGCAAATAAGAACACATGCAATATATCTCTATTTTTCTTCCCTCTTTTTATGACTGAATAATCGCACAATCTTTCTTCCATGGAAGTTTGACTGCTGCTGTTTATTGCCCCCTGGAAACGGGATGACAACAGCCCACGGCTCCTCCACAGCAACTCACAAAGGTCTCCTAAGCAGAGAATTATGTCCATTGGAGGCAATAAACAGCAGGAACAGTAGAGTGACTAAGCACCAAAGATGCTGCATTTGTGTAGAAACTAGCAATGAAAAGGAGGCAAGGATGCCCTGGAGGATAGTGCCTTAAGAAAAAAAGTTTCCAGCATTTTATCAAAATGAAGGTTTCTGTGCATAAAACACAGGCCAAATTTGAATCTCATTCCACTGTTGAACCTGTCTGTGATCCTGGGTATGACTTCCATGCTAAGCATCAAGACTTAATGAAAAACTGGAAACTCTGTACTAGCCCAGAGTACACTGTGATATATTCTCCTGAAGTTGATATATTCTCAACTGATGTTCTTTTGGTGTAGGGTATCAGGAGAATTTGGAGAGATGGAGTCTTTTCTATCTGAAGCCATCATGTGTTGGGACTCTGCTGCTGAGCTTACCCCTGACTGGCTCTGATGCCCTTTGGGGAACCCTCATTTAGGCAGAAAAGGATCAAAACCTCGAGGAATCTCAGAACATGATACTGCCAACACGGTCTCTTTTCTCTGAAGCAGAGCTGCACCTGCAGTAGCACTGGCACCACGTGATCCCATAAAATCACTGTCCCAATGAAATGTTGATATACAAGGGAAAAAAAAATTAATTCCCTTTTGTTCTCTTCCCTAACCACCTCCTTCCTACATTTTTCTTCTTGATTCATTTTTATGTTCAGTGGTATAAATTTTCCAGGTCAGTGCTAAGTCCCTTGCTTGTGTGATCTTTACATACCAGCAGACATATGCAGAGAGATGAGAGGAGACCAAGTGCAAATCAATCCATCCTGCTGACATTTTTATTTATCTATTTTCTTTCCCCATCTGCCACTGCTCAGCTGCCTCTGTGTGTGTGTGAGAGATGGGGAAAGGGGTTGGGATACTGGTAGAGCCACTGAAGAGCTCTCTACTTCAGCTGTCCCCTTTCATTCTTACTACCCTGCTATCCACTGCTCGTGTACTGCTTTCTGGCAATTTAAAAAAAGAAAAGTGTCAAATAAAAATAATACAGAGCTTTTTAGTGCTGATACAAGATGCCCAGGTGACAGTCAGGAAGCCAAGCCCAGATAATACCCGTGGCAAAGCTGTCTTGCTGCTGGGTGCATTGAGGGCTCCCAAGAGAAAAGTACCTGTGTCTGAAGCCTGAGCTGAGCCCTGTGGCTGAAATCAAAGACAGATACACAGTACCTGTAGACCAGGCAGAGAGGAGGACTCTAACACATGCTGACTATTATATTTCATGGTTGTGACATCCGGCAGCCACACTGAGAGAAGAGACAGGACTTTGTACTTTTAGGTTTGCATTATCCATGCCTTCCCACTGAAATGTGCAAGCCAAGGTTAATCATGGCACACAGTGGAGTTCTTTGCTCACTAGGCTTGGGCCAAGACCCAGATTTTTTCATTTAGCCTGTATCACCTGTAATAATTTTTACTCTACTCTGATCCAAGATGGCTCTGAATCATCAACTAGAGCAGGGTCCAGTGGCTGTTAAGTTTCCCACATATTAAATCATTCAGACAATCTCCATCTGGAGTATTTAATTTTTTCAGCAATCCCGTTTTCTCTTCTAGGAACTAAGCCTCAAGAACTCATGACCCACCAGGTATTTGCAGAGCGGCATGCATTCAAAATGGACTTCTTTTACAGCAGTGGTGTTATCACATAGGGAGCTTGTTCCCGGAACGAGCACTGCTTAGGAGTTGTCAATACTTTAATCTGATTTATACAAGCTGTGTTCTCCCTCTCTCTCCCTCTTCCCTCAAATAAATGCTAATAAGTTCTCAACCTGGACAAATCCCAGGTAGTGGGATCAGTACCTGGCAATACATCAGCTTTGTTGCTGAAATCAGGGATGAAGCTGGGAAAACTGAAAATGGTTTTCCCAGTAGTTTTTAATTCAGCTTACAAATGGTTTGGTGCCTGTCTAAAGTATGACCCGCCTATAGGAATACACTCAATTCTTATACTACTGTGTGCCAATCAAGTAATTAATGAAAGTGTGGAAAATCTATAAAAAAAAGTTTGTTGCATCCATGGGGAGCAATAGTACTGCAAGGTGTCATGCCCATGAATAAAACCCGACAGCATCTGCAAATTCAGAGGGAACTACCTGTTCTGCTGTTAAGACATCAAGTTCAGGCACTGATCAGAAGATTTTTAAGACCTGGTCTTTAACTTGTCTGTGGTCAGGAAAGTATTTGCAGGGCACAAGGGGGTTAGTCTTTGTCCTCCAGGACTCAGTTGTCGCTTTACAATCATATGATGCATTAGACATCACAGGACATGAATGTCACTGCTTTTAGCCTCAAATTCTGTCAGCATGATATTGTGCCATGATGCAATCTCAGTCAGCATCTTGATTTGATTTGTGCATTGCTTCACAATTCGCTCCAGGAGGGCTTAGGGTCCAATTCTGCAAACAGCTCTGCAAATGAGAAAAGTCAACCACTGCTTACAGACCTTGACATCCAGCAGTGCTCTCAAAGCATGGAGCAGCACCCCCATCCTGGCAAAATTACATGGAAATGGTGGCCATTTCCAAACTTCACTTGACCTCAGAGTCAGTGCTTGATTTCTCTGTGTTACAGTGAATCCAGATGGACAACAGGGAAAGAATGAAGGGACTTGCTGAAAACCCAGTTGCTGTTTCTGAGCTTGGATTTTCCAGGTCAATACATTTCAGTTTTTTTCCACCAAAAGAGGGAAGAGAAAACCTCACTCTTCCACACTCAGTCTTAAATCAGTCTCCTACAAGATAATCTTAAAAGGAATTTCTTGCCTGTTAAAAGAGGAGACCCACTCCCAACCCACACTTCTGCACTGCCTGTCTTTGATTCAATAAATCCAGTGTTTGTACTGTCTCTGCATGTGTGCACCCTCGCATGACAAAGAGATCCAATCAGACAACTCTTGCACTTTTCTTCTTTCTATGGAGCAACTTCTGAATATGAAAGATGGAAAATGTCAAACAGACCATCAGAAATAACTGTTGTTAAAACATATGATCAGCAAGGGAAATGTATTGCCTTGTATATCATCTAGGATCAAAATGTGCATTTTATAGTAGACAGCTATGTGATAATCACACAATCTGTCACCTAAAACATGAGTCTGATCCCTGGTACAGAGAAAAGAAAGAATTCAGTGGACAGCCATGGTGAATGGGACAAGTAGCTCCTTCATTCTTTTATAATTGAGCTAATTCTCCTCATCTGTTATTGTTGTCATTCTTATGCTTTGTAATCTTTTACTGGACATAAATATTCCAAACAACTGTTGATTCTTGGGTCCCAGAAGTTGAGCTTAGACAAACTTTTGCAATTCTCAAACCAGGTCATGAGCAAGCTTTCTGTGGATCCTTCATACACCTTTCTCAGGGTTAGGCAAGAATCAGGGTGTTACACAAAACATCAAATAAGAGCTTGCAGTTGAATTTAGACATATTTGACTACATGACAAACACTAAATTTGTTACTTATTGTACAATGTATAACATCTATGTTTATTTACAGCCCCACTGAGGAAAGTACAACTTTGTTCTACTCACCTGTGAAGAACCCTGCATGCCTGTGCCACCACAGGAATAAAAAAATATTAATTGCATTATCAGTCCATTGAGTTATTCATGCCACTCCTTCTCCCTCACCACCCTGTATTAAGCCTTTTAAAGCCAAAAGTGGTGTAAATCTTTCTAAATGCCAGAGGACCATTTTGCTAAAACACTATCCGTCTTAACAGCATGTCAGATTTCTGAATGGGAATGACTTCTTTGGTGGGAAAGGCCTATAACTTATACTGCTTCTCATTTCCTGAAGCACTGGAATTGTGCTGCTCCCTAATGTTATTTTATTAAGATGCGATTTGTCATGATATTGCTGAAAACAAGATAAAATGCCAGCTAATTAAATTCCTTATTTAACTTGATGAGCATCTGCTTTCTGTAGTCACATTCTTTTAAACAGAACCTTTATGGCTGTTTCTCAGGATCTGGCTATTATGATTTTCACTATGATCAAAAAGGGGAAATGCCCTGCCTAAGCAAAGCACGTATGCTCCAATTGCCTATGACCCTTGTTGTTTATGATAAGACACGTATGGGCAGATTGCAACAGTACCCTACAAGCACACTGCCCTGACACTTCAAGAGCACACCCTGTTGTGGAATAATTGCTATCCCATGGAGCCCAGTGGAAGTCACTGAGACAAGCTGGTAGCAAAATACTGCAGCTGACAGCAAGTGTTTTCTAGATCAGGCTGCTATACAAAATATAATAAACAAACCACCTTGTGACTTCCCCCTTCGGTAGCAGATGAGACTCCCAACACAAAGGAAAATCTTCTCTGTTGAAGGAGCAGGCTTAACAAGCTTAAACACATACTTCAAGTTGAGCATGTACTTAAGGGTGCTGTTTGTCAAGGCCAGATTCTCACTTTCCAAGAACTGCACTCACAGAGGTTTCTAAGATGAGAGCAAGCTTCCTGTATCATTGGTTGAGTGTAGACTGGGGTAGAAGAGAATCCTCTGCTGAGTCCACATTTCTAATTTAAGCAGTGGTCTTACGTTGCTCCCATCTAAGTCACAACAGAGGGTGGCAAACAATTTTATCAGAACCCCCTGTAAGTTTAGGGCTTTTAGTAAGGTCTTGAGCATGACACAGGTCTGAGTCTGTCTCTTGGAAGACCATTTGGTATCACACCTTGCACCCCACAGAACTCTAGAGGTGCTCTGCCAACTCCTTTTGGTCTGGAATATGCTTTGAGATCCTTCAAGGAAAGATGCTGCTCCTGTGAAAGGGCAAAGGACCATTAATATTACACTGGTATAATATCACACCAGTGACTTATGATTCTACTGCTTAAAGGAAATCTCCATATCTCTAGGTCTCTCATGCACCAGGAGGAGAAATGGCAGAGAACTGTGGCTAGCTTTAACAAATAGCATCTCAAAACTTGGCTTCATATAAATAAAATACTAAGGCCATAGGATTAGCTGCTTATCCTGAGCTTGAAAGCCAGGCCAATAATTTAAGCTCCAGAATACAACTAGGAAGTTTGGTTTGTTTAACCTAATTTCCTAAAGAAATAAAGCTTATGAAGTTAAATTGTATGTACACAAGTCTTTCCTTCTAACTTCAGACCCTTCTGCCAGTTCAACTGTGTTTCACAAAGATAAAGTTCTGTTGAGCATATGAACAAAAAATTCCAACCAGTTGTGTAGAGCAGAGGGGTGTGTTCTGCCCTGATCTTAAGGATAAGATACTGAAGAGTCTACATTGCCAGTGCCCTCACCCCAGCTGGATCACAGCTCATTGTGTTAAATGCTGGCAACACAGAAGCCTTAGAAGCACTGTTTGAATATCAGTGTAGGATGTGGGGTTTTTTGTCTTTTTAATCTTTGTTCTGGGTGCCAGTGAGCTGCCCCCCACATCTGGGCTCCATCACATAAAAGATCACGAGTAGACTGAGCTTTGCAGAAGCTCTGTGAGTGAGACAGTGGCCTGGCAGAGAGGCAGGGGCCATGTGCTGTGCAGGCCATTGCTCTGGAACTGTGGAGAGGATTCCAGCCAAGAAGGACAGAAGGCAGAAAAGAGACCCTGCAATCTGTTGGAGAGGTTGTACTATAAACAAGAGCAGGAAGGCTTCAGCATGCCAGGGAAGAACAAGCTGTGTAGATAAAAGAGACTGCTTCAAAAGAATGGAGGGTGACTAATTTTTCTTGCACCGGGTGGCCAAAAAGCAGGGAAAAAGAAGTGGTCTTCACTGAGCTGGCAGTCAGAGGGGAGCAACCTTCTCATGCTAGAAAAACTCACAGAAAAGCCTCTGCAGTTGCCCTTTCATCAGAGTTTCAAGGTCAGTAGGATTCAGCAAACTCCGAATTTTGTCTTTGTTCCTACAAATATGCTCAGGGAAAAGGTCTGAGCTGTCAAATGGCCAGCAGGCCATGGTCCTTGATGTGCCTCAATGGCAGAGGGAAAGTAGAGGGGATTAACAGTCATCTAAGAAAATAAATACAGAGAATGGTTGGGGATGCAGGGTCAGCATCTCCCCAAACCCATATATACCCTGGCCTTCCAAGCCCAGGGCTTGAGTTTCCCATTAGGCAGCTTAGACCTCCTTGAGGATCCCAAACCAGGGCAGAGGAAGCACAACCCCACAGCCTACAGAGGATAGGTCCTGTAAAGAGTATTCAGGCCAGACCCTAGCAGCCCAGAAGAAAGGTTTCTCCAACTAGAAGAAGCTCTGACAGTCCAGAGGCCTTTCTCTGACTCTCCTGCACCACAACCTTCTCTTAAAAGCTGACCTGTATGTCCCCAGTCCAACCACTTGACTGATCTTAGCTGGGTAGGAACTGATAAGGCCCATGAACACGGGATTAATTTATTTTAGAAGGTGCAACCATAAGTTCTCCACAGCTAGTCAAAATTGGTGCATTCGGCACTGGTAATGTTGTGTCTGAGCTCAGTGTGGGCTACAAAAACCCTCCCAGTAGCAGGGGCATCTCAGGAGCCTTAGCCTTGGCTGATTTCCAGCTCTCTGTTGGATAGCTTTGCTACACACAGCAGCCCTGCATGCAATTCGGCCCCAGCAGAGAATGCAGGCTGGCCACACATCCAGGAGGAAGGAAGCCAGCTCTGTTCATGTGGAGAACCACCAAGGTGTGTTGGCAAGGTGGTTAAAGGGGGCAAATATATTCAATATGACAGTAGTACGACCTCTAAAGAATGGCTGAAGACCCCTTAAAGGATAATCCATGAGATTCCAGAATGACTCTGGAGTTTTGGGTGACACATAATTCAGTATTAGCTGCTGCTCATATAACATGTACAACACAGGCAGTTCTGCCTTATTTGGAGTCAGCAGTCATCCAGCCCAGTCCATGAGAGGCTGTTTAGAACATGATCCAAATGATGGAGAGATCCTGGTAAGAACAGCACTAAGAACCCCTAATTTTTTTCACTGATGGGAGCATTTCTTCGGAAGGGGGTGAACCATTTCCTCTGCAGCAGAGCTGGGATGTGCTATCCCTCCTGGTCCTCCCAGGATTTTCACTCTGCATCTCTGCCCCCTGACCCAGTATGTGAAGGGTGAGTCCAAACCACTGCAGGAAGCATGTTCTGACTGAAAGGACACCTGGAGTGCACCAGCAAACTGCTTGCAAGTGGCCTCTCGTTTTGTAGGTCTGTTCTCTGCATGGCTGGGCTGTTCCTTGTGTCTCGCTGAACTTGTGCCATATGGAGCAAATGCTTCAACGTCTGTGTCTGCCTGACTGTGCAACTCGAGAGCTCTCTGCAAACAATGCTCTGCTCTCAATATTTTGTTGAGCTAGGGACAATCCCTGAATGGGGCTTTTCTCCACTCTTCCCAAGTTGTTTCCCCCACTCCCCACAAGATATCCCAAAGCGTAAGAAGCCATTGCCAAAGACCTGGAACTGGATAGCTGCTGGCAGGGAGAAGGTGGCTGGAAACAGCTGCGGGGTTATGCTCTGCATGTTCCCTCTCTCTCTTGTCCATATGTGACATTGGGATCTGGTTTAGCACTGTCCAGTTAAACGTGCAACAAGAAAGAGAGAAAAAAGGCCTCTCATCAGCTCCTTTCTTTCTCTGCTGTGTAGCCACCTGGAGTCTGCTGGCTTGCATGGGAAGAAAGGGAAAAGGCAGAAGACCTGGACAGAGAGCATCGGGCTCTGCATCCCTTCCTAGCAAACCAGCTCTGCAGCAAAGAAGACCTGGAATGTGCAAAAAGGTTTGATTTTATTTTTTTGGATTTTTTTGAGAGAAGTTGGGACAAAACCCTGGATCCAGACATCTCCTTAGCCTGTGGTTTTCTTTTGGTGTGTTTGCAAATGCTTCCGTGCACGTGATGTGCTCACGTCTGCGTGTGATTCCCAGGGGAGGAACAGCACTCCCAAGGTTGTGGTGTGTGTTAAGTTGCACCTCACTCTTCCTGCCTGCCTTTTTTTTCTCAGGCTGACAAGATCCTGACTAATGGCAGTCACTGCTGCTTAATCAGGAAGCAATTTAATGATAACTTTTTCTAATTAACTAGCAGAGAGAAGAACGAATAAACTGTGAAACAGACAGCTGGCTTCAGTATCCCAAGCCAAAGGGCCTGTCAGGTGGGAGAAAATGGTGTCTGCGGACAGGGATGGCAGCTCTGGGCCTGCCACTTGGCAGCACAGTAAAATTCTGAGATGGGAGTGGGTTATGGTGCTCCCCACGGCCTTTCCTCTGCTTTCTCCCCAGTTACTGCTCTGGTCATACACATGGGCAACATGACTGTTCAGGAAAGGCATCTCAATGTGTATAATCAAGCCCCATGTATAATTAAAACCCCGGGAAGCCATTTTATTTTCTTTTAACTGATGCAAATATGAGTTATCACCTTATTTTGAAGATGTTTGCAAAATCATAAACCAGCCCAAATTGGAAAGCATCTTGAAAGACCATCTAACTCTTTGTGGGAAAGGGAGCTTAGATGAGGTTATCTATCACCCTGTCCAATTAGATCTTGAAAACCTTCAGTGATGGAGACCCCACCATGTCCCTGGGGAGGTTGTTTCAATGATTGATTGTTCTCAACATGAAAAATTTCTTTCTCATAACAGGATGAAACCTCTTTCAGTGTAATTTGTTGAACAGTGTGGGACCCAGTGTTGCTCCCTGAGGGACAGCACTTGTGACAGGCTGCCAGACTGCATAAAATCCATTGATTGCTGCCTTCTGCTGTGGCCTGGGAGCCAATTTCCTACCCATCTCACAGATCCCCTCTCCAGTCTATCTGGTCAACTCATCCAGGAGGAGGCCATGGGAAACATGGTCAAATAATTTGCTGAAGTCCAAGTTAACAACCTCCATTACTCTCCCCATGTAGACATTTTGCTATGGAAGGTGATCAGGTTAATCTGCCATGATTTGCCTCTAGTAAATCTGTGCTGGCTTTCCCAATCACTGTTTCATTTGCTTTGTGGTTGTTTCTTGGAAGACTGTACGACTTTCCAAGGGCCTGGAGTAATACTAATGGGCCCGTGGTTCCCTGTGTCCTCTTTTGTGTTCTGCTTGTAGAAAGTCCTGACATCTTCCAGCCTCTTCCAGCCTCCAGAAAGCCCTGTCCTCTTCCAGCCTTTGTGATATGTCTGGTCACTAGTAGTGTCTCCATGGATCAGTGTTGGGCCCATTCCTGTTTACTGGCAATCTGGATGAGAGGATCAAGTCTACCATTAGCAAATTTGTGGATGACACCAAGTTGGGTTGGATTGTCACTCTGCAGAGGAATCTGGACAGGCTGGATGAATGGGCTGAGACCAGGGTATGAGATTCAACATGACCAAGTGCCAGGTCTGGCACTTCAGCCACAAAAACCCCAGGCAGTGCTATAGAGTGGGGGCAGAGTGGCTGGAAAGTGGCCCAGTGGAAAAGGACCTGGGGGTGCTGGTTCACAGCAGCTGAACATGAGCCAGCTGTGCCCAGGTGGCCAAGAAGGCCAGTGGCACCTGGCCTGTATCAGCAATAGTGTGGCCAGCAGGACCAGGGCAGTGATTGTCCTCCTGTACTCAGCACCGGTGAGGCCGTATCTTGAGTGCTGTGTCCATTTCTGGGCCCCTCAACTCAGGAAGGACATTGAGGTGTTGGACAGAGTCCAGAGAAGGGGAACAGGACTGGTGAAGGGTCTGGAGCACAAGTCCTGTGAGGAGCAGCTGAGGGAGCTGGGGGTGTTTAGCCTGGAGAAAAGGAGGCTCAGGGAGACCTTGTCACTCAACTACATGAAGGGAGATTGTAGCTACCAGAGGTAGGGCTCTTCTCCCAGGCAACCGGGGACAGGATGAGAGGACACAATCTCAAGCTGCTCCAGGGGAGCTTTGGGTGGGACATCAGGAAGAATTCCTTCATAGAGAGGGTGATTAGACTTTGGAATGGGCTGCCCAAGGAGGTGGTGGAGCCACTATCCCTGGAGGTGTTTAAGGAAAGACTAGATGCAGCACTCAGTGCCATGGTGTGGTTCATATGGTGGTGTTTGGTCATAGGTGGGATTCGATGATCTCAGAGGTCTTTTCCAACCTAATGGATTCTGCGGTTCTGTAATCTCCACCAATATTCAAAAGTGACAGAGAACAGCCTTGCACCAATGCCAGCTTCTGCTCTTAACTTCCGGGGGCAGACTCCTTCCTCACTGCTGACAAACACTGTCACCCTTTCTCACACAGCAGCTCCCCTGTTTACTCCCCGCTCAGTCACCGTTTAGGAACCACAGACCACGGACAGGCACCGAGTGTCCGCCCCGGTCGTACACCGTTGGGTGCTGTCTGAAGCAAAGCTTCAGCTTGGGGCCAGCAGCAAAGTCTCAGCACCCCGTACGGGGCCTCAGCGTGTGGCGGAGGCGGCCCCGGGGTCCCGGATCCCTCCACGGGACGTCGCAGCCCCAGCACCCCCGAGATGGCGCCGCAACCGGAAGACTACATTTCCCAACGCCCCGCGCGCCGCTCTTATCTCCCGGCGGGCTGCGCTCTCCCGCCCTTTCTGTGTCGCCAAGGTGTGGCGCAGGGCGTGCTGGGAGTTGTAGTCCCTGGATGGTGTTCCGGGCCGTGCCCGTCGGCGGTGAGCGGGCGGCGGTGTCCCCGGGGAGGGCGGGGAACAAGGCCTGACCTCCGGGACCCCGGGGGCGGCGAGTGGTCACTGGCGGCGGGGTAGGGGTCTCGATGGACAGGGGTGGGCCGGAGTCTCCGTGGAGTTTGGGACAGGAGTTTGCCTGGCACATGGGAGAGGAGGGGGCAGGGGGTGAACCGCACCGCTCGCAGGGAGGTGAGGAACGGAGGGGGCGGGCAGCCCGCAGGACACGGCGCAGCGAGCGGATGGAGCGAGGCGGGCTCCTGGGAGATGTGATGGGAGCCAGGCTTTTGCTTCTGTCTGAAGATGTGTGACCTGTGAGTGGAGCTTTCTCAGGAGGAGCTGACTCTGTCCTGTGGGGTTCAGCATGTATGTGCCACGTTCTCTGAGATACCCAGGAACCGAAGGTGAACAGGGAAGATGGGCATGGTCCCATCTTTGCTAATAGGTACCTGAAGTAGGATATATTTCCACTAAAGACTGTGCAGAGATGTGTTGCTGTGCTTTTGCAGGGCTGGCTCTGCAGTGCAGGGTGTCTCCATGTTTTGCTCTTTTATTAGAGAGGAGTACTCAGAACTGCAGTGGAATAGGAGTTTTCTCCTTTTTTCATATGTTTTATCTGTGCAGGACTCACACGTGAGGCCTTATCAGAGTCTGTCACCATCTACTTGCTGATAATGGCTCAACATTGGTGTGGCAGCTTTGCTGTACTACTAGATTTGTGTAGGATCAGTTACAGTAATACTCAATCACTAATAATGCTAAGTTATCACTACAATAATAATTTTTTTTTTGTAGACTGGCCTCCTTTCCTGTAAAGAAGCCGGTGGCTCTCTGATTAATTCTCAATGTAATTTTAGTAGAGATTTACTGTTGGAATTGTTGAAGATGTCATCAGGCCTTACAGAGGAGCAAAAGAGAAGGATTGAGGAGAACCGCCAGCTAGCTTTGGCTAGGAGAGCAGAGAGGCTGGCAGCCCAGAGAGCTGGGCACAAGGGCATTGCTGCACCTCCGCAGAAGGAACAGACTCCAGGCAATTCGGGAAACTCAAAGGAAGAAAACAATCATGTCAGGTTCACCAGCCAGCGCCAACAGAACCCAAACACTCCTGTGGAGCAGAAGAGCTGTCTCCAGAAAGGCTATAACCATTACACAGCAAACCGACAGATGGCTGGCTCGCATAGAGAGCAGCAAAAGAGTTGTTCCGAGGACTCAGAACAAGCAAGTGGCCTTAAGCAGTTCCCTGCAACGATCCCAAATTCTCTGAGTTATTCCCATAAACATTACTTAGATGCTGGTAGTCAGGAACATGGACAACACTCTTTAATTCATCTTGGAACATTCCAGCAGCCCAAATGCTACCCAGCTATCAAAAACCCTACAGGACCATCTCACCCGAGATTAATTGATAACGGGCACCCTGACGGTAGTAAAAATTTACAAACTCAGAACAAATCTGCCATTAAATATGTTTCACCACCAAGCAGTGCCGCCCTGAGTGATTCAGAAAAGCTGATAAACATAAACAGACTGACAGAAAGAACAGGGGGAAGTTCTGTCTCTCAGGCTGGTGGTAAGCTGACCAGCTCTGCTGGGGTGGGGTCTACCTTTGAAGCTGCCTCTCACAAGAAAGCAAATAATGTTACAAAAGGAAAATGCGTGAAATACGGAGAAGACCGATTCCAGGTCGAAATAGGGTATAATGCTGAACTTATTGCCGTGTTCAAGAAGGTATCAAGCAAGGCCTATGGTAAGAATTGTTTGTTTGCTGTTATCTCTGTTTTATATTGGATTGAAGTTTTGTCATCTGCTGCTATTATAGTTGCTACTTGCTCTTATCAGTGTACCTATTGCTGGGGTGGAATATGTGATATCAGTGGGGGGTTAAAGAAGCAAATACAGATTAAATCGGATAGAAATTCTGGACATAAATAGCTTGAGCTTGGATGTAGAAGAGAAGTCAGAAGCCTTGCTTCATGAACAGTGCTCTGGGAAGTTTAGTGGCAGCAGTTGGTCAGAGTCTTTCGGAAGGGAAGGAAGCGAAGTTACTCATAAATTGAGATGTGAAAATGGGTTACTTAAGCCATAGTTCAGAGTTATAAGCTGATTTGGTTTATTGGGTTACAGAGAGCAGTGAAATCTTCCCCCTTTGTCCTGCTTCTGATCTTTTACCTCTGCCTTTATTTGTTATATTCTGTTTTTGTTTTCCCTTGCATGTTGCTGATCCCTGGGAATGGCTGTTGCATTCTTCCTGTCTTAGATATTTGTATTCCTTATGGCTTTTTTTGGTGTCACGTAGCTGTAAACTTGGGCATAACTGTTTTTCAGATGTGTGGCAAAAAGTTTTGCTTGAGTAGATTGAATACTTTTACCTTGCATGAACATTTCACACCACCACTTTTTTCTGCCCCAAATGATTCACATTCTGCCATATTACTCTTGCCCTACTTTAGATCCTGCTACAAAAAAATGGAATTTCAGCGTGGAAGATTACAGCAGTCTCTGTAAGTAAATGTTGAGTGATAAAAAACAAGTGGAATCTTGACACCTGCTGCTTTCCATAGTTAATGTTTAGCTTTGTTAGTGTCTTGAGTAATAAAAGTAGTGCTACTCAAAGATAATGCCCATCTTTTAGGCATCTAGTGCATAACATTTTTCTGATACTTCTAGTTAATTAGAAATAATTTAACTTTTCATTTCAAGCACAGGTTACACTTTCTCTGCCATTGAATTTTTCAGCAACCAACAAGATCACAGGAAAATTATCTGCTGTGCTGGTACTTGTTTTGAATTTATTTTGAAAACTAAGTGTATTCCAGTGGCTAATGCTTAATTTCTAGGTCTATTCATGTATTTTCTTTTTAAATAGCTCTTATTTAAACACTTTTATTGTTAATTTTGTGTCAGAAAAGGATAAAAGATAATTCTCCAGGGTTTTGTGTGAGACTGAAAATGGATTTGCCCTTTTTTTGGTATAACAAGGGTGGGTTTTTTTTCCTCTCCTGTCATTTTGTTCTGGAAAGATTGAGAAATGATAGAGGCAAACACTTCAGGTAAGCTTTTCAAAAGCACACCGTATTGAAGTGAGTGATAAATCACTATTGATTTCAGTGGGAATAGAATTAGGCCTGTGTTGAGCACTTTAAAAAACCACAGTTGAGTGCTGGTATTTTAGCTTCCCATGTGGGTTGCCACACATTTATAATTTAAATGCTGTTGGCTTGCTTGAAGTATATCAAGTACAGATGAGAGCAGAATCTCTACCAAGGAGCTTGCAAATGAAGAGAATGGTTTTTAGAAATCAGGCATTTTTCTTTAAAGCTATCAAATATATGAATACTCTGTGGAAAGTTCCTGTTTACAAGCAAAGACAATGTGTGATCAGCATTGGCCAGTGAAATTGGGGCAAAATAGCAGGAGAAAAGGGAACTGACTTGAAGGGCTGTGAAAGTGTAAAACAATTATTTTAAAAGTTCCGACTTATAGTTTAGTTCTTCTGAATAATGTGGTCCTGTGTCACCTTTTTTTTTCTTTCCACTGTAAATTAAACATGCAGTCAAACTTAGAAATAAATGTTGAAATAAAGGAGTAAAATATGTTCTTTCCCCCTAATTTCTTTCAGTATTAGTCATGAAGGTGAGATCTAACTACACAATGCTAAGCCAGTAACATCTAAAATCTTTCGCTTGGTGCATTGAGAGGAGGAGGTCTGAATTGTTGGTTTCCTGTTCCTCTAATTTAAAGATTATTTTCAGTGGGTGCTCTTAAACATTTTTATTTGGAGTAGAAATCTCAAATGCATGCATTTATTTAGAAAGTCTCTTATTTTAAAAAATGGTTGGATCAAATCCAAATGGTTTATTTATTAATTGATTAGGAAAAAATTGTCTGAATTTCTTTCTCCATTTTTACATCTTGACCACTGAACTTAAAGTTTGTACTTTTTTGTCATGTATCAGTTTTCTGGACTACTTAAAAAGAAGCAGAGTGGATCACGATGTGCAACTCAATGCTCAAAGGACTAGATTCACCTGGATTTACTTTAAACAGCTCCCAGAGAGGGGAAGTTGCCTCTCCACAAGTATTTGGAGGCAGAGTGTGCTTAATGGTCCCCTGCTTTTGAGTCTAATGGACTCTGGAGATGTTCATGAATCTTGTGTTGCTGTAGTATCTGTGAGGTGGAGGCCTGGGGACAAACTTCACTACTTTGGTGCTGTAAAAAATATAAGAAATAGTGTTCCTGTTCCTTAACCATCAGAGTTCAGTTACTATAACAAAGACTACACATGGGTATAGAAACAGAAGAACCCATGGCAGAGAAACACAGTGATAAGTGGCATGTTTATTACTGTGGATAGCTGTGTTCTGAGGGTAACATCTGTAAAATGCTTTGTCCCTCCTCTCTCCATGCTCTGGCATTGTGGCAGAGGTGATTGCTGGTGATGGGTAAGACAGGAGTGCAGATGGCTGGGCGGAAGCACAAGGCTAACTGTAAGACACAGAATGAAGGGTAATGAACTTCAATTACAACAAAAGAGATTTAGGAATTTGGACTAGATTCCTTCCTACAGCATTGTGAATACACAGCATTCCTCCTAGATGGATTGTCTATCAGACATTGACACGAGGCAGGAGGCAGATATTTTAAAATCTTTCTCCTTTGCTGTTTACAGAAGCACCTTCCCATCTTTTCAGACATATGCTATTGATCACCATGCCCCTGTCCCTGTAATTTTCTGAGTGAAAGCACTGTATGGCCCTGTGCAATTTACTGCTAAATGTGCTTCTGCAGATTGCTTGCCCTGGCCTAGGGAGTCACATTTTAGGATTGCTGACAGAGAGGGAGCTTAATGCAATCACAATGCTGGACAGGCCCTTGTTCACTTACTGCCACATGTTCCCTTTGCCCCTGCTGTATTCTCTGTGGAAAATCCCACCAACCTGCTCCTCCAGGCTCTCTCTATTTTTTGTCCCCGTGAATGAAAGCAGGGAATCATCATTCCTTTTAAACTTGCGTGTGTTCTTTGTTATTAATTCTTTTTATATCTCTATGCTTTTCTCCCTAGTGGAAGCAGCAAATCAACTTCCTTCAGTAATTCTGGCACCACTGGAAGGAGAAAATGCAGTTGTCTTGGCATCAGGCTCTCGTTTTGTTGGCAGTGGGGTTGATGTGAAATCCCTCTTGAATATGTGTAAGAAGTGGAAGAAACCCTCAGCCGTTGTCAAAGGGAAGTGTGTTCTTATCTCTCGCTCACGATTTGAGGTTGATATTGGGTATTCTGTAGAAGTGATTGGAGTGTTCAAACAGATGGATTCCAAAAATTATGGTGAGTCTCCTGCTGTGTCTGCTTTCTAATAATGACTTTGTTGGGGCTGTTCTTGATTCATAGAAGAGAGGTTGTGAGAGTACATACCTCTGAAAGAGCATAAGAGAATGTGCTTCGGTGAAGATTTTAAAAGATCTTGTAGGTCTAGTTTAGTGTTGTATCTGTGTCCAGTGCTTTATCCCATGGCAGAACACATCCTCTTCTGGGCCTGTTAGCCAAGGTGATATTTCAGATCTCAGCATGATCACATTTACGGTTGAGATGGGATGTGCTGATAATTTGCCAGCAGTATGGAGACCATGCAAAAGTTCTTGTCTTTATTATCAAATGCAGCTGGACATTCTGTTATTTCTGCTTTACTGTGGTGTATAGCGGCTGCAACTGCCTGAGCAGATTTAATTTACCAGGAGTTTTACCAATGTTTTCAAGGCAAGTGTAACTGCAGAGCACTTTTTATGTTGGCATTCAGATTTCAATGGTTAATATACTTTTTTTCCTCTTGTAATTTGGGAAATTAGACACGGAGTGATGAGGTGACATGCACAGTGTCGCAGAAGGTCAGTGACAGCATGGAGAAGAAATCTCGGAGCTCTAGTTCTTTGGACAGAGCCCTATCTGGCTCATTTTGTCTCCACCTGACTCTGAATTCAGTCTTCTTTCCCTGGACGTTGTACACAGGTGCTACCCAAGGATAAACATGCCAGATAGTAGCTCTGGCATTGATGTTACATTTTGGATATTGATGAATTGGTGAATTTCCTCCTGTACCTTCCTGAGCACTTTGACTCTGGGGTAGAGAGGGACAACTGAAAGTGATTGTTTTACTGACAGAAGTCAGAGTTTGTCAGTTCACAAACAGAGACCTTTGCACACACTCTTCATCCTTTCTTGCAGTGAAGAGAAAGTTGTTGCCAAAGTGCTTGAGCAGGTGGGTTCATTTGGAGAGCTGATCTTGGCTTGCTCCGGTGATACCACTGTTTCTAGATGTGTGGTCATACTTTTAAATCTTCTGCACACTGTTTGCTTAGCATGACAGCAGAGGAGAATTGTTTTTGATCAAGGTAACAATTATTTTGAAACAGTTCTGAAATGCAGAGGATATGAGTGGATAGACATGCTCTTATGGACAGAGAACTCAGTCTTCTTTTAAAAGAGACTTATGACAGTGTTTCTTGTAACTATTGCAGATATGAATACCAGAAAGTGGAATTTCCTGCTGGAGGATTACCCCAAACTAAGTGAGTAGCTGTGTTTCTCCAGTGAGGGAGATTGTCTGTGGGGGGCAAATGAATTCAAAGTCCATTTCTTCTTTATTTTCACTCTGGAAAGACAAGTTGCTAATGCACCATCAGGCCAGTGTCTTCCTGTTTTGTCAGACATTTACACTGTTTTCCCAGACTCAAAACTTTATGAATGTGTTATTCATGACAGTGCTTTAGGGGCCCAGTGGGAGGGTAGCTTTAGTTTTGTCAGATTCTGCACTGAATTTCTGTACCATTTCTTAAAGCATGGGTGTATTTACTATCACAAAGCTATTTTTATTGCTTATGATCTAAAACATCTTTACTTGGTCTATGGAGTTTCAGGAGAATGGATTCCTTTCTTTCCACTTGCCATATTAGAAGAGATGGACATAGTGGCTACCAAGCCTACCTGTCCTTACAGAAATTCTGTCAAACTGACTTGTTTTAGTTTTGCTTCCCTTACCCTCAGTGCCAGCTCACTTTGCACCCTTCTGTGTGAATATCAATTCATAAACTGTCATAACAAGCTTAGAAAACAAATATGTATCAGGTAGTTTCACTTCTAATTCCTTAAGCAGTGTGCATGATGATGTGCTAGTTCATTTCACACATTCCATCAAGTTTTGGTTTTCAGGTCAGAGCACTAGGTTTTCAAGTCAGATGATGACCTCTGTGACAACCAGATCACCCACAGTTACAGTTGGATTCTGTCTAGCTGTTTTGTTCAGCCTCTTATGTTACTGCTGGTAATAATGGGTTTGCAAGCAGCACAGAATTATTAAGTTTTTAATTTGTGTATGTGGCAGGTTAGAATTGGGGTTGCTTCCCCAGATGAGTTGATTCTGAGGCAGACAAGAAAAGCTGGTTTCTCTTGCAGAAGGAGTTAGATCTGCTTGAAGCAGAGGCATTTTTGAAGCTGAATTTCTTACTCTACTGAAATGTTTTGCTGGTGTTTGGATGCTTAAAAGAAAGCTTAACAAGAAAAATCTTTTTAAGAGAGCGCGATGTTTCTCCTGGCAAGTGGAATCTAAACACATAGTGTTGCTACAGCTTTAATTTCTTGGTAGAAGTCGGTCAGCAGACTCAGAATCACAGATTGGGTAAGGTTGAAAGGGAGCACAGTGGGTCACCTGGTCTAGCTTCCCTGCTCAAGCAGGATTATTCCAGAGCCCAAGGCACAGGAGTGCACCCAGACAGTTCTGGAATATCTCCTGTGAGGCGACCCATTCCAGCACTCTGCCCCTGCACAGTAAAGAAGTTCTTCCCTATGTTCAGATGGAACTTCCTGTGCATCAGTTTCTGTGTGTTGCCTTTTGCCTTTATGCACCTGTATAATGCTGCTGAAACTGTGACTTGCTGAACTGAAATGTAGAACTGTATTTTGGTGGTTTGGGTTTTTTTAACGAGATGCAAGTCTATTGCAGAATAGTCCAGTCTCCGCAGCATGCTTCTAGCGCGTCTGCTTCTTAGGTTTTTATGTTTATTAAAGTTTGTGGAGTGCTTTGAGATGAATAGCATTACACAAGTCCTAAGTATTACAACTATTATTTATCATCCTGATCGGCATGCTGTTTGCCTTGGTGCTTGTGTGAGGGTTTGTGGCTGAGGCATTTGGTTGGACTAAGTTTCAGAAGGATAATAAGCCAGGTGTTCTATGCACATCCTTAGGAAGAGTGAGTGTTTCATAGCTGAAATGCTGTTTCTCAGAGTAGTTTTTCTCCAGCATGGGCTTCTGCTTCCATGGGATACCAGAGAGTGTTTAATAATTGAGTAAGTGCATGCTTCTATGATGCATGTCTTAATAACATTAGTAATGGTCGTAGGGCTGAAAGCCATGTGGTGAGGCTGTGTAGGAATGCCAGGTCTTGAAAACGAGTGTGTTGTGGAGGAGACTGCTATGAAACTGCAGGGTTGGAATGTTGACAGGCCCTGATTTCGGTGTGTGCTGATGATCATTAACAATTTGGTCAAAAGGCCTTTTATATGTGCAGAGGGTCTGATCCTGTAGCCTGTGCCAGGCAGTCTGAGCAGATACATCACCTCCCAGTCTGTCACAGACTCGGACATGCTGGCTGGCAGTTGTACACATTACATGAGGTATTCAGAATACCACAGATTTGAGGAAAGGAAAAAAAATTCCGTGAATCTTGCAGACTGTAATTTGTGAGGGCATTTGAGGATTCTAGCACGTGCCTTTTAGAAGAACAGCATTTGCTTTGTTGCCTGTTCATTTGCCTACATCAAAATTTAAAAAAGGGAATTTAGAAAGGCTGGTTGCCATTTCCAGCAGAGAGATCTGTTAGCTGGGAACTGTTTGTAGAGGTTAATGTCTCTTGCCTAGTTGCTCAGTCATCTTTATATAAAGGTCACTTCACTAAAAACTGTCTGTTGGATGAATCATGCTGGTGGCAGATATATCTTAATCACTCTCCCAGCTCATGTACAGAACAATAGCAACAGAATTATCAGTGAGCAAATTGTAGCAATTATGCTAACACATAGCTCTGTCTGTGAGTGTAATAACAAGCTTGTGCTGTTCTTCGGGTGGAGAGAGTTCCTGCTATTGAAGAAGTATAAATTAAACTGGAGAGTTTAAAAAGTTTGGTCATTGCCAACCACCAATGGAAATCTTTTCATATGTATATTTCTTGGAATTGCTTTCCCCCTTTACGTGGCAGGGGTCCATCCTGCTGTTTTCCTCTTAGAGATAACTGAAACAAAAATACCTAACTGAATTCTGGTGCATTTACTGCTGGTCTAGTGAGTTCTTATTTTAGTTGTTTTTCCAAACAGGTTTTTTTGTCTTCTGGACTTCATATCCAAACCGACTACTAAATAAAAAAAGGAAGTTGCTTCCTGCAATGAAAATCTGTGCACCTGCATTTGTGTTCCTAGTGTAGAGGTGTTTTTCATTTCATAGTCACTGGATGAAAATTATTAAATATGTTTTCCCGGTCACAGCTCACTGTGTGTTTTAAACTGGTGTTTACTTTCATATAAATTAATGGTTGTATTGAAAAGAAACACTTTTATTTTGGGGGGATGGGATAGAGAGGCTGCTGGAGGGGACTAAAATAAGGTTGTCCAAGAGGAGAATTGGCTAGATGCTGTGATTGTTACAATGCATGGGTTGAAAAGATGACAGCTCTGAGGTCTGGGCATATTGGTGCTGGGGATCCCTTTAGTCCACCTGGGAAGGTGAAGTTGTGAGGCTTCATGAGTGAAAGAACAGTAGTGTTGAGGAACTGAAGTGACTGCCTGTGAGCTGGTTCTGGCATGTAAGCTGCTTCTGTCTAGGAAGGCAACAGTGGCCACAAGCTGAGCAGGGAGGTGCTTTTGGTCCTGGAGGATGGCTGTCAGAGTGCTGCTGCTGGTAGTACAAGAGCTGTTGCTCTGAGTCTTGAGGTGCTTCCTGCTTTCTCACCCAGATGTGGTAAACAAAGGTGGTAAAGTGGAGGCAGAGCCCAATTGTTTGAATTTGGGTAACGGGAGGAGAAGAGAGTTTTCAAAATCGAAGATGAACGATACTCTTTCAGTAACTGTCTTGCATCACTCCCGATGATTTCGACACAGTGGAAACCTCGGAGGTACAGAATTCCAAGGTCAAGATAAAGATACCCTTGCCTTTTGGGTTTCAGGAGGTCTTTTCTTCAAATCTATACTTCCATTTCTGAGTGTGCCCTAAGCTGCCCTCAGCATGAATAATCCAGCTCCAGCTGTATTAGTAGCAATCATCTGTGAATGATGGCATCTGAGTGTCAGTTTTTTATAATCATGTCTAAGTACGAGGGGAGGAGATGTGATTCATCATGTGGTTCTGAAATAGACTTTAGGGAAGAGACCAGGCTAACACCTGTGCATGATTCCATGATTTCTGTGAGCTGTTTCAGGGTAGGAAATGATACTGTTGACAAGGTTGAGGGTTGTGTCCTGAGATCCAGAATGAAAGTTGTGTGTCTGTTGTCCCTTCAGATAATAAACCACTCTGTTCTTTGCAGTGCAAGAGTTACTGAGCCTCAAGTTTGTAGAAGTGGAGCCACTGCCTGAAGCAGTAATTAAGACCTTTGCTGCTCATCTACAGAGATCTCCATCACAGACAGACATTCCTGATGCTGACCTTTCAGTAGTGGACTCTGAAATTGTGACAAGTCTCATGCCCTTTCAGCGGGAAGGTGTGAAGTATGTCCTTTTTGCATGCTGTTAAGAGCTAGTCCTTGTCTAGAATTGCGTAGTTTATATTGGTGCCCAGGTTGCCTTCTCCTCGTGGAGGGTTCTTCGTTTCTCTAGAATCTGGGTCTGTTATACTCTGGCACTCTGGGCTTCTGAATGTTTGGTATAGTATGGTTTGTTTGGGATTTTTTTTGGTGGATTTTTTTGAGTGACACATCTGTTTTATTTCTAGATAGAATTCATCATGAGTCAGGTGGAAAGTAGTATTTTGCTAGTTTAAAAAACTGTTCAAATGATACATCTCTGATCTCTCTCTTGTGATTCAGTATGTACATAGTTGTCATATGATTTTTTATTTTGTAAGGTAATTGTTTTTTTCCAAGTGCATCTCTTCTGTTGTTGTTTTTTGAATATTAAATATGCATGGGAAGGAACCAAGAAAGGGGAGCCAGGCCCCAAAAGATTTATAATTACTAATTATATGAACAGATAAAAAATTAAATGTCTCTGTCCTCATCATATATGATCATTAATTGTTGATTTCAATAGGACGTCTGTACTTAATGGTCTTAAATTGCTATTGTTTTTAGTAATCATTTCTTAGCTCATCCGGAATGAACTCTGGAACACAATATGAGTAATATCATGGAAAGAATATGCTTTAAATAACTATAAGGTCTTGAAACTACTTCTCATATGAAATCAGTCTCTAAGGGCTGGGCTGAACCGCTTTGTTCAGGAGCTTCCAAGCTTTGAGAGATTTGTGAGAGTTGCTCACTTGTGTGAACACTAAGGGAGAAAATCCAGGTTTATTGAAGAACCCAGATCACTTCCAGATGATCCACATTAGAGCCTTGATCATGACTTGTGCTCATCTTGATTGCCACATGGTAAACCATTTCCTGACTCTGCTTTCCCTCTCTGTTTTCCCCAGTTTTGCAATTTCCAGAAATGGGCGTTTGCTCCTCGCGGATGACATGGGCCTGGGCAAGACCATCCAGGCCATCTGTATTGCTGCCTATTACCAGCGGGAATGGCCCTTGCTGGTGATCACTCCTTCTTCAGTGAGGTTTACATGGGCAGAGGTGAGCTTGAGCGTGTGCACATGGTCAGTAAAGAGCCTGTGTGATGGTTGGACTGTATTGTGCTTTGCAAAAATTAAACTTCTATATGTATTAAGGCAAAGAAACAAAAGACTGTACTGATTTAGAAACTTGATAGTGGGAAATTGCTTGTCATTGACTGTATGGTATGTGCCTATTTTTTTTTTTTTGTTGGCTGATTTTCTTTTTGTAGTCCAGCTGATCTTTTACGAAGAGGGAGGACTAGAGAAAGTATCTCCTCTGACCCTCTGGAGCAAGTCACTTGGCTCCAAGGAGGCATTTTACTCATCATTGTCAAAGATAATAGTCATATTCAAGCACTTGTCTTGTATTTGAGCCCCTCATAGCAGTATTTCCCAGTTTCTTGGCTGGAACAGGGGCCCGGATGCTAAAATTCTCCACTGTTCAAAAGGCCCCATTATCATCATCATTAAGTGTCTGCCATAATACATCTTTTAGCCTGTCCAGTGTACGCTGCTGACTGCTCTGAGTCCTTTATTAATGTTGATCAAAGCCCAAGAAAGCTGGCATGGTTGAGAAACGTATCTTGAAATAAATCACTGCCCTAGTTTGTACACTGAGGCTGTTGGGTTGCCATAGGCTAGTGAAATGTTCCCTGTGGGAGAAAAGGGTGAGCCAGAGGTTTTAGGTCAGTAAATTCTTTCCAGAGAAGGAGAAGGTGGGAGTTTAGCTTTTCCTGGAATATTGCATTGATGAGAAAAGTATTGATTGGGATTTGCTGATTTTGTGCTGTAACCAGGTTGTTAGAGCATCTTGCTGTGTGTTCTAATATTCAGTAGTGCAACAAAAAGCAGGATGAAAAGAAAATAAAGTTTACTGAAAAAGGGAATGATGCTCATCATACTTGAAATCTCACGGTCTGTAGACCTCTGGAACAAGACCTAACCTGAATCCATCACTTCTGTGGGGGATCCACCAGGAACAATTTGGGGCTAGGTTTCCTGAAGTATTGGGCAACTGCAAACAAACTTCTACATTCTGCTTCAAGAAATTTAAGAAATATGAGGCATTTTTGTTTGGTTGTTTTTTGTTTTTTTTTTAATTGGAGTGTTTGATTTCTTTCTTCCCCTACTCCCGACTGCCCAGGAGGCTCCTGTGGGAGATGTTTTGTTAGGACATTTGCTGTAGAGATCTGGTTGATTTTTGAGTATGTGATGGATGCAGACGTGAGAAGAATGTGTCACAGAAATTCAGAAGGTGAAATTTATTATAGTCTGTAATCTATTCAGTTCATTCTTGCACAGATGTGTTTTACTGTAATGGTAGAAGCTTTTGTGGTGTCTCTGAAACCAAATTGGCAAAAATTTTCTTCATCTTAGAGTTATCAGAGGTCTATTTTGGCTTTCTGTGCTCAGGCTACTGAGTGACTTTATAGTCAAGGTGCCATAGGAAGCTGTTGGGAAGGGGTGAGGTACTCTTAGGTCAGAAGTGTTGGACCCGTGTGCATTTGGGGTTCAGCATTGAAACTTAAATAATTAACAGGGCAGTTTCATAGAACTTTCTGTGGACTAAGGTCAGCATCCTGTGAGAAATTCAGGATCAATTTTATGGTGTATATTAGTCACATAGCCTTTATAAAAGGAGAGGGCAGTCCAGTAGGAGTTTCCAAATACTTCTCTTTTGCTGCCACCTTTGTCTTAAATTTTGACGTGGTGTCAGGCACATACTTTTTTGGTTGGTATCTAACTGGGCCTGCATGTTGGCTCATTTGGGTTGTGGTGCTTTCAGTAAGTGGAGAAGGATATTAATTGTTACTTTCTCACATACTGAGAAATGTGAGAAGCTCACATTTAACTCCTCCTGCTGCTGCATGAGGTTGCTGAACAGTGGAGAGGAATGATTGTAGCAAAGCTCCTAGAGCTGCCATTTCTCATCACCATTTGGTTACATTACTGTAGAGACCAGATCCTGGTGGGCCCAGCCAGTTTTCTGCAGAGCAACATCAGCAGAACTCAAATGTTGCAGAGAGCTTGGTGTCACTGGGGACAAAATTACAAGGGAAATGGTGGGTGGTCTGGCTAACAGATGGATTTGGGGGTGGATATCTTGCTCTGGTGTGTGGAGCATTTCAAGAGGTGGATTGAATGACTATTACCACATGTATTTCAGCTGCTGTCATAGAGCAGCTGGTGTGTTGTCAACTTGATCTTTCAATTTTGTAATTTTGTTTTGTTTTGGGGTTTTTTTTGGTGGACTTTTTAAGAAAAGGAGGTAGTGGAAAAGTTTTGTTGATCTGGGTGAGTTGTACTTCACCCTCACCGTGGAGTAAACATTGCTATAGCGATAGATGTTTACTGCTCAGAAGTTTGTGTTTCACCACTTTAGGTTTCCTGTTGAGTGGGAAAACTAAATGTCCCTGTAAGCAGTGGTCACGGCATTCTCTGGGTCTGAGCATTGCAGGTAACTTTGTCAGGAGGTTATGCACATTTTTACGACAGATCAGATTTTTTTTTGTTTGTTTTATTGGGGTTTTACTGGGGTTGGTTTGTTTGTTTTTCTTTTTTTTTTTTTTTCAGTAAGAAGAAAGAATAGGGTTTCCTTGCTGTATAAAGTAGATGTTGCCTTATAGCCCAAGTTCTGTTGTTGATATTCCCATTACCAGGGAGGTTACCATGGGAAGGCTGCTTACCCTTACGGTGCTCCCAGGTGAAGTCTAATGGTGGGTGAGGTGGCTCCATGTTCTGAGTATTCATGAGGATGTTCTGTGTAGTGCTTTGGGATCTTGACAAGGAACATAAGCACCAGAATGCAATTAATTTCTTTCCTCTTCCTCCAGGCATTTCACAGATGGCTTCCATCCTTGAGTCCAGGAAGCACCAATGTCATAGTGAGTGGCAAAGACAGCCTAACAGGAAGCTTGATCAACATCATCAGTTTTGATCTCCTCAGCAGGATGGACAAGCAACTTAACAGCACATTCCAAGTAGTTATTGTTGTAAGTGGTACATGAAAATTTTCAAGTTAATTGTATGCTGCAGATGAGGTAGCCTTTGTGCAGCAAAGAAGTGGGAAGTGGGCCTTTTTAGGACTGAAAGTATATTGTAATTGTGGCTGTGATCACAGCTGTCTTCATGAGTACAAGCATGAGGTTTCTCTAAAACCTTTTGAAATAACTAGTAGAGTTTAATTCCCTTCTGATTCCTAAGGCTGTGTTTTCACTTTTACTGGTTATGGTGCCTCTCTGATTTCATTGTGCTTGGTCATGTCCTCTGCTGGAGAGAAGTGTTTAATGTGGTGTATACAGTAGTCTTGCAATTGTATCTTCTTAAGTCTTGGACTTCAGGGTGGTTTAGTGTTTATCCAGTAAACCAGATAACCTCTCAACGTCAAGTATGTGGGTAAAGCATCAAAAAAATCTCCCTTAGCTTGTGTTCCACTGACAATCTGCATTAAGCCTTCTTTGATCACTTGTATAGTTTCTTTTATAGATTACTTCAAATTCCGGTTTTTATCTTTTTGCAGAGCCACCGCAAATAGCATTTTTCTGGATTTCAGTTACTAAAAATTCGAAACATTTGGTGTTTCAAATCCAGCTTGAATCAATAGAGAGCAAAAGTGTATATGTAGCTTACTATGAGTGTTTGATGTTCTCAGTCTATTTTTCAGCACACGTATACACCTGTCTAAAGATCATGACAATTGCAACATAATAATCTTTTTGCTTCTCAGCATCAGATGGGAATGTGGTAATAGATGGAGTTCTTTGGAGACCAAACTACTCATGGGGAAACTCATGTTTTTCATTTTTATATTTCTTTCTCCTACACACTCTTTGACTAAACATTCTGTCAAGGTGGCAATGCAGACTATTATTTTGTAGGCTTGAGGCTGCTGCCTTGGAACTTTTAACCAGCCCTGAACTGGCACATGTTCTTTCTGTGTGTTTATATGTTCAAATTAGGACCCTGTGTAGGTTTTTACAGATGAGAGTAGTCCTACTGAGTGCTGAGCTTTCGTGCCTTTTCTTCCAGTCTTCTTTTGGTGGCCAGGAAAATTAATGTAGGTTATTTGTTATTTAGGAGGGAGAAGGGTGTGCCTGAGAGGCTAAGCAGTTGCATTGTCTGCATGCTTGTTTTTACACATGTGAAAACATGAGAATATACCCTTGGAGGGTGCCAATTGCTTTATGTGTCTTAAGTTCAGCCTTACTACAGCAGTAGAAATGAAGCCCATTCGAGGGTGATGCCTGAAGTAGGGGACTATTACCCACCTGGTGAGTCCTATCAGCAGAACAGTTGGATCTTAATTAGATTTCTTTTTTCCTTATCATTTGCATTAACCCCTTATTAAGAGAACTGACACTGTATAGGCTTCCTGTGTTTGCTGCATTTAAAAGATACATAGGGGCAAATGAGCATCAGTTATGGAAATGATGTTCCTCTTTCTCCTTCTCTCTCCAGCCCCTTCTGGTCACTTTTTTTTGATGTTCATTTATAATTCATGCCTGCAAGGTTTGATTTTTGTTCTGTTTGCTTGCAGCTGCAGGTTTGAATGCAAGAAGCCTGCTGCTCTGCATCCTGTTTTTGTTTGGAATTTGATGTGACTATCCCAATGCCTGAAATATCCTCTGAATGAAAGGCTTGTAATACTAGATAGCTGAGGATACTGGGAGTTTGTTCTGTAACCTGCATTGGGACTATGGATCTGAACTGACTTTGCCTTCATGCTTGTTTTGTTTCAGGATGAATCTCATTTCCTGAAGAACACAAAAACTGCACGCTGCCAAGCTGCCATACCTCTACTCAAGGTGTGTATGCTGGGTGCTACAAAAATAATGGGTGGCTCCTGGGGCAGTGTTGCTCCACTTACTTGGTTTAGGAGCCAGCAGCTGAATTCCTTTGGTGAAATCCAGGTGATAGAGTGAAATTTGTCTTTACCACTTGTTTCCATACAAATATTAGATGGCAAAACCTAACAAAGCAACTTCAAGAGCTCCCTTGATATAATTGTGGTACTGCCACAGTACCACAGGCAGTGGCAGGGAAAAGGGAATGTCAGAACTTACTGAATGTATTCAGAGAAAGTAGAAAGAATATAGTGGTGTCAAAATAGCTTGTTAAATGAAAATAATCATTATCTGTTACTTCTCAGCCAACAAATCGCTGCTGTATGTTAGAATGACATTGCCTGGGGCCTTTCCTGGCTTTGGTTTAGGGCTCTAGACTGTTACTGCAGGCTTCCAGTGTATTTGTGTGTCTGGGGCTTAGGAGCATTCCTGCTGGTCGCAGTACAGAGCTACTGGGAAATGGCAGAATGAGAGCTTAGCAGGACAAGTGGCCAACAGAAGGGAGGCAATAGTGAATTATGAGATACCAGAAGAAATGTAAATTCTAACGTTTGCCTGTTGTTGTGAGATTGAAGAATCAAACTCTCCCTGGTAGCCTCTAACAGATACAGATTTAAGTTATTGGTAGTTTCTAGTCACTGCAGGGTCTGTACATTAGAAGAAGGTAAATGCAGTTCCTCTTCAGCAATTAATCAGCAAGTGTGTAGAAGAAAGAGAAGATTTGATCTGTGATGGCTTTATAGCAAGCAACTTTTATATGCAAGATTCTTAATGGCAAGCTGAAGGTGGTTGTCCTTGAATAACTTGGTTGTTCTTAAAGGCCTGACTCGTGTGTTCTCTTGGTTTTCAAATCACTTCAGGCTTTTAATGTTTGGAAACTAAGTAGGAGGTCCAATTCTATGAGCAGTTTGGAATACAGTAATTAGGGTGTATATCTGAAAATCGTGGAAAATAACAAATTTGCTTCGTTGCAAAATGCTCAAAAAGCAGCCTCATCCTTTGCTACTTGAAGCTTTGTAAGGATCAGCTTGTCAAAATTATTTGCAGGCTGCAAGATACGAGAGTGAAAGATGGTAGCTGTTAGGCAGAGGTTAATTGCCTGTAAGCACTTCCTGAGAATTTACAGTTTTATGCTGTCATGTCACTGGTCTTAAAGAATTGAGAGGTGATGCTTCTGAAACTGAATTTCAGTCTTCTGAAAGCATGAGTTTCATGTTCATATCATGCATTATCTCATCTGCAATGAGCATGCAATACCAGATGTTTTGTGCTAGATGTTCAGGTAAATTCAGTTTGCCTGCTTGCTGACTAAAATTTCTGAAGTATTTTCTGTAATAGCCATTTTTCTTTTCTCCTTGCTTTCCAACATAGGCATTTTGCTCTAAAACTATTCCCTTTGGCAGCTGTGTCTTCAGCTTCTAGTGAGTGATGCTGTGGTCTGTGCTGGCACAGCACATCACACCAATGTTTTTGTATTTGAAAGAACTGCCACAATATCAGGAGCTTTCATCACTTAAATACCAAATTTAACAACTATACTATGTCATATTTATGGTAACTAGCCAATGGGGTAGAAACAGAAGTATTTTCATTATTTTACATGAAGCCTTGAAATTACTGAATCAGAGGTATGGCTAAACATGCTGCTGAGGATAATAGTCTTGTTCTTGCCTTCTCTATGTTTAAAGGATTTGAACAGTAGTAGGGCTCTTAGAAGAGACCAGAAAAAGGCATAACTGTAGGCAAGTCTTTGATAGGTAAACTGCTTCTAGTACCTCTGTCCCTACCTTAAGGTCACAGTTTGCAGCTGTGCCAATGCTGTAACCAGAGCCCCTGGAGCTAACTCATGCCTTGTTTGTCTACCTTCTAAGCATTGCCACTTCTAACTGTTAGCATTATACTACTTTAACTATATGAAATTGCCCTAGTTGCTTGTAGTTCCCGTGAGGATCTCAATGACCTAAAGCATAAAAGCTTGTACTGACCTTTAGGGACAGAAAAAAAAATCTGCTTAAGAAATGGGATCCTTGGTCCTTACATGCTACAAAGATTTATGAGTCTATAATAACACTGGACAGATCTAAGTTAAAATGTTTTGGAGACAGAGATGTTTCTGTCAGTTCCATCCATACTTAATTAATTCTTCTTATCTCAATGGAAACTGCTCTTTGGACTTCTCCATTTGAATAATAAATACATAAGTTGTTGCAAGTGTTTATGCAGAACTGCACAATAATCTGATTAAATCAGTACATTGATAATAGAGATGACTTACCTTGGTATTAATTTCTAATTTGTCTTGTTAGACAGCCAAACTGAATCGCCACCTCTGAAATCTTTAGCTCGTGGTTACAGCATTTAAAGCCTTATTTTAGTTTTAATATCTGACATTGACTGGTGTTCAAAATGAAGTGGTGTTTTTAGCCACTCAGTAATAATTCATCTTTTCCTGCTATCTTGTGTATATTGCAGACAAGTGTGGTATGGAATTGTCAAGCAAATCCATGTATTAAACATGTCACCTAAGTTTGTCAGTTGGGAATTTTTAGACCTTTTTTTAATATTAACAAAAGCTGCAAATTTTGTGTGTGCAGCACTCAGTATCTTTTCTGACATATGTAGCTGCTACCCTGACAGAGATACTGAAATTTTTACTTGAGACAGAAGAAGAAATTTTGTAATGTCTGGATGTATGCAGTAGCTGTGCTCTCTGCCCCGTGGCTTGCCCCAGGTTGTCATTAGTTTAGAGTAAATACATAGACATTTTATTCCGAATTTACTGTTAGTGGATAGAACTTCGAGAGGAACTTATAATTGCAACAAGAGTAAGTTAGGGTGAAATAGCTGCAGCAAGATGTTTAGGCCATATTTCTTATTCCCTCCATGTTCCAGTGGATGTGCAAACTTGTGGGTGTGCAGACTTGTACATGGGGGAGAATGCTCTGTCTGCCTACATGGAAGCAGGTGGCAGAGTGTGCTCATAGTCTGTGTGCATCCCTGCAGAATTATGGGGGAGGATTGATTGAAAACTATAGTAGAAAACAGTTCTTTGATGTCTGGTCATGTGGCAAAAACCCTGCTTTCAAAGTTAGCCAGCTTTCACACCGGCAGGTCTGTGCTGGCAGCTGCCTGAGATTTGTCCCCAGCTGCAGCACCTCTCACAGTACTCAAGAGCTAGAGGTTGCTGTGTTCAAAGTGGTCTTTGTATCTTGTTTCCATGCATATCAAAGTGAGAATCACTTCATAGTGTTGGGCTTTGGCTGAGTCACTAAAAGGCCTGGTTAGGCCTGGCGCGTCCTTGCCCCTAATTCAAAGCTGTAGCAATTGGTAATAGGATCTACTTGTCATCTTGCTGTCATGGGACTAAGTTCTCCTGGGTGTACTGACAATACTGGTTGTTCCCTTCACCTCTGCCCTGCATCTGCTTTCCTCAGAGGCAGAAAGTATCATTACACTTCTTGTAAGCATTTTGTTTTTTCCTTCTAAGATCAGACTGGCTCAGAGACGTAAACATAGGAGTGGGATGTACTGCCCATATCCTTAAAACAGGAAAACCTCAGCGATATAGTTGGAGAAGAAACAAACACTGATCTATAGTGAGACCTCTGGGGGACCAGAGTGGAAAAGATTGTACCTGTTTTGACCAGCCAAGGTGCTACATGGTCTTTATTCTTCGGTAATTGCATGGACTACTCCAAGGCATGGAAACTAGGGAAGGTCCCAATGGAAAATGGATGAGTTTTTTGGAAGCATGACAATAAGTAGTGGAGAATTGCATTGGAAACTGAGAAATAAAAGGTACTATCTAATAAAAAATTCCAGTGGCATTAAAGGTTCTTACACTCTTTGTGCTCTCTATGATCATTGCTCTCCAACACATGGGTAATATTACTAATTTGGTTGTTCCCATTGAGATCCTGTTTCAGTTAATAGTCTGATGCACGTCCTGATGTTTGCAGGATTAAAGGTCTTTGGTTTTGTATTTGGGAGTCCAAATACACTGTGTGGCTGTTGTGTCTTTTGTGCTTGTTGCCACAGAGCAACTTAAAAAAAGTGGAGGGAAACAGGTCCTTGCTGAAGGTACAAGGTGAGATGGGAACACAAAAATTTCTATTTCTGTCAGGAAATAAACAGCAGCTGTCTTTAGGTGTTACAAATCTGTATGGATTAGATAAATAAACCTTTCCTTACTATCACCTGCTGAGAGAAGGAACTTCATCTTGAAACTGAAGAAGCTGTGGACCCTTAGGGCTTCATCTTCAGATCTGCTCTTACCTTCCAATTTCTTTTCCTTTTTGGAACAGGAGGCAGTTTAATTTGCTTCAGTCATAGCTTATCACTGCTGTTTGACACACATTGTCTGTCTAGATGTCACTTAACAATAGGGAAAAGTATTTATATTTCGTGAAATAATTACTGTAGGATCATTCTATGAAATGCAGAGCTCTATCTCTTGCCCATGTACAGAAACAGACTTCTCAAAGCAGCTGCTGCTCTTCCCCTTTATCACATATTCTATTTCATCAGGTGATTATTTTATTATGGTCCTTCTCAGATTTTTCATTTTGCAGGATAAGCTATTCTTAAGCTAAGCAGTTCAAAGTGACACTGTAAGCAAAAACTGGGGACAAGAGTAATTGTACAGCCAGAACTAGCCACACTTATTTAAAAAAGTATGTCAGTCTGTTAGCATATGGCAGATCTCATGCTGTGAAATTCATTTAACACAGAGACAGTCATTGTATGTTAATGAGGCTCTTTGTGTTCAATTATTTGTTTGTCACATAACCCCTCTGCCTCGCCTACTCCCCTCTGAATCGTTGGTTGCTGGGTCTTGACCTCTAAAGTAAGTGCCATCATTTCATAAATTATTCTTTAACTTTCAAAAGTGATTTTTGTAAATGTTCTCACAGCTGTGGAATTAATTCTTGCTGGTGTATTGTGTAATGCTACAAAGCCACATATGTCTTAGGCTACTTAGTAAATGAGAACTGCAGACCAGATCTCCACCAGATCCATGAACTTCATGCCTAAATGCAGCTGAGCAGATAATGTTAGTCCTTCTGTGTGAATATATGTATCAATTGATTACAGAGATCTGATTTTGCTAGGAAGTCCTTTCTGGCCCATGCAGTCTTATTTTCTGTGGTGGTGTTCCATATTATTGTTACAGACCTTTGAAGAAAGAGGCTACATGCTTACTCTTGGCAGCACAGAAGGTTCAGCACGAAACAAGAATTAAGTAGTGATCAGCAGAGACTTCTCTGCAGGAGCAAATCTTTATTGGCATCTATTCAAAATGAGTTGCCACTAGAAAAAGAAATGGGAATCAAAGCCATTTCTTTCATCCAGAATTTAAGTCAGCCTTCAACACTTGGAAATTTGTTTTCCTAGGTTTTCTTTTTCTTCTGTTCTTTCTCGAGCTCCATCTGTCATGGGTTTTAAAACTGAAAGGGACCTTTGGGGTAATGAGTTGAGACCACCTATGTTCCATGAAATTTTCTGGAATTAATTTCTTCACAGCTCTTGTAGAGTTAGTGTCTTCTGGGATTTGGTTGGTTAGTTGGTTTTGTTGTTGTTGTTTCTATTGGTTGTTTTTTTTTTTACTTTACAGTTTGCTTAAAATGCTTAATTAGATGACATGTCACAGCCCTTGATTTTCAGCTCGCAGTGGCTGAAAATCCTGTCTGTTCAGAAATAAGTTACATGCAGCAAAGCAGCAGCTGGACAAGTTTAGAGTTCAAATAACCTGTAACTTCATCATCCTCTCTTTTGACACCTATTTAGGAATTCGGGAAGGAGCCTGACTAATTGTTGTGAGTACTGGGGAATTAGTGTTCCAACCTCATCTTGTGCAGCTCCCAGGAAAACTCTGAAGAGGAAGAGCCTTGAGAATGGCATGAACCCTTTCAACACAGTTGGGTTTATGTTGCATTTATTATGTCCCTGATCTGTTTTGAGTGTGCTCTTGCTTTAGCTTGATCCAGAGTTTTCTTACATGAGATGTCTGTAATCCTGTGACCTTCATGTTTTCCTCTTTTCTGGCAGTTGCCTTTTGTTGGTCCACGAGGAGCAAGTTTAATTTGGAGGTTTCTTGCGCTTGTGGGACTTGCTTGTCTTGTGTTTCAGCAGATTTCTCAGGATAGTGCCAGTTTCTTCCTCAAAGGTTTCTGCATGGTGTCAGATATTGTCTAGGTTCTGTTCAGTTGTCCTCTAGTGTTACCTTAATTTTAAAAAATTACCTAATTTCTGCTTGATCACTGTTTCCTCATGGAATGTGGTATCTCTGGTCTCTGTGACTCCTTCCTCTTTTGAGTAGCATAGGCACCTCTGTCTTGTGCAAACTAACTCTTACCTTCTGACACATTCAAAGGTTTGACCTCTCCTCTTACTTAGTTCAGTAAGTATCCTGCTTTTTTAAATGTTCATGGGAATTGTCTGATCCGGGTGGTGATCACATTTCCCTCTAATCTGTTTAATAGGGATTATTGGAGAGGGCAAGTCCCACCTTGACCACAACCTATATATAAATAGCTGGTAGAGTCTTGAAATAATTTCTGGAACTTCTTTTCCACCAGATTTGGTTGGTAAGTGGATGAAACAGCTGAAAAGATCTGGGTGACTTGTTGATCTCAGTGAAATGATAAAGGAATTTAATTTTCTTTTTCATTTAAATGTGAATGAGCTGTTGGTACAGATGTCACTCAAAAATCTCTCTGTTATTTTAACGAACCTGCATCAAACCATGCAGGAAATTGCAAGGCATGTGTAATTTAACTACAGTATGTGAATTTACAGCAGTAGAAATTCATAGCTTTTATCTAATAATAGAATTGGGTAATAGTAAAGGTGTGAAAGTAGAAGTGCATCTTGGAGATTTTAATGTCTATGGTGTCGTTTTTTCCCCCACTTCTTGGGATCACCTACTTTAGATGCAGGTTTTCCGCCCTTTTCCTGTCTCTCCTACAACACATTTCACAATTTTCTTACATGATTTGTATTTATTCTCTCATGTTCTAGCATCTAGCCAGCTGTGCCTACACTCACCACTGGCTGTCAGATCTTCTTCTGGCCCTGCTTCAGAGAGCTTCATTTTTTTTCTCCTTGCTAGTATAATTTTTTGAAAAAAATGAACAAAGAAGTAAAAAAAAAATTCCTTCTTCTTCGTATCTCTTCTGCTTTTGTGAGAAAGACAGTGTGCTTGTGGCTTGCTGTGGGCAGGTTTATTATGAGAGAATTTGTTTTGGAGATGGGCATGTACCTGAGAGGGTGTGTCATTTTCCTGTGATAGCTGATGCCAAATAAAAGCTGAGCCAGGTGTAAGATATTAACGTGTCTAGTGGTAAATAGCAGGTAAATGCTGATTCAGAAAGTACTGTAGTAAAAATGGACGTCCCTGTCCCTTAGAGCATGTGGGTGGTTATTAAGCAACTGTGTGGTTTATCCTACTCTCTAGAAGTTTGAAGCACTGTCCTTGAGCATCTTCAGGCAGCGACAGCGGAAAGTACATGTGAAGGCAAAGCACTCTTCCATTTAGGGTACCTGAACAGGGGGGTCTGGGATTTTCTTTCAGGACTGGGGTGACTTCTTAAGATCTGCTCTGTTGCAAGCTGTATGGTAATGATGCCCTGCTTGGCTTTCCCAGGCTGACAAGAGAGTGATCCTGCTTTCGGGAACACCGGCCATGTCCCGGCCTGCGGAGCTCTACACACAGATTGCCGCTGTCCAGCCAACCTTCTTCCCACAGTTCCACTCCTTTGGGCTGCGCTACTGTGATGCCAGGAAGGTACTTCAGTGGGAAAGTGGCAAACTGGGACTCTGCAAAATGTGGAGGCTTTTTCTTTTCTTTGTCCTTCTTTCTGCCTGATACTACATCTGTTTTTGAGAAAATCTCTCTGCAGAGTAACATTTTGAAAGCTGTTAAACTAAGGAGGTCTCGGTGCTGCAGTAGTGGGCCTCAGACATGAAGGTAGTAGTGCTTCTTGCCTTGAAAGCCATGGAAATAAAAAGCTTGGGGAAAAAAGTCCCCAAACAATTGCAGCCATGACTGGTGAAAGGAGCCTATTTTTATCAGATCTTCCCCACCCCCTGAGTTTTTTTAATGGGCAGAGTAACTATTGAGCCTTTAAGCAGCTGCAGGTTTGGGCTTAGTTGATTTAAAAAAAACCAAACCAAAACAAAAAAACCCAAACAATAAACCAAAAAAAAACCCAGAACAAAAAACAAGGCAGAAAAAACAGTTTCTAGTCTTAGTCACTGTTTGATAAAGGCCTTTGTTGCTTGGGATTTTGCATTTTATACCTCTGGCTAAGTAAAAACTTGAAGACATACAGACTATATCTTTGTATTCCACCCCCTTCTAATTTAGGAAATGGATGCAATCCTCAGCATATTTAGAAAATAACCCCTCTACCAGCTGCCCAGCAGTTGTTTCCACATAGTTACTGAGTCCAACCACTGCAAGAATTTGGCTTTGCAGGAAACCAGCATTTGCAGCCATGATAGCAAATGTCTGCCTTGCTGCCAAGGTATGAGCAACGCACCTGTACTTGGATTTGCCATCCCTAGGATCTTCTGTGTTGGTTGCATAGACACAAAAGAAGGACTCAAATCTCCCTGCAGCTCTAATTTGGAGTGTTTAGTAAAGTGGTTGGAAACCCCAAATGACCATTTCAGTGTTCAAAAATACTTACTGAAGAATATACATCATCAGTGTATGCCATAAAAATAGTTATAGCTATTGTGTTTGGGTTTTTTTTCTGTTTGGGGTAGCTAACATACACCAAGTTTCCACCGAGAAGATTCTTACTGCAGTCTCATATAAAATTCTTGAATCCCCTTTTTCCTAGATCTGAATGCCCACTTCTGCTTTCATAACTAATGTAGTGCTGTTCTGTGTATGTCCAAATGTGCAAGTCAGAGGAGCACTTAATTGGCTTTGAGTCATGTGCTGATGCCATTGATTAGAGTAAGACCATTAGCCTGCAGAATCACAGAGCATCAGTCCTGGGTCTCCATCCATAGTAGGAATCATATGGAGAGAGAGGACACATCTTCTAGTAAGCTCCATTATCTTTAAAACTGAAAGATTGCTTTCTGAGCATTCCTTTCAGAATACTTCCTAGAGGGAAACAAAGAGATATGGTTTAATCTTCTTGGTTTTCTGGAGTAAAAAGGAAAGTTGATTTGCAGCATGTGAGTGTAAGTAGGTTTGGAGTTTGATAAACCCTGTTAAGGGTAAAGTTCCACACAAGTAGCTGTCATTTCAATTATAAGGCATATGGACTTTGGATAAAAGAAATAAAATAGTTTTACAGGATCCAGGTTGTAATAGCATGTTCACTGTAAATGACTTTTCAACCTGCAGTGAAACTCAGCATGGAGGTCCCAATCTATATCAGCTTCCCTTCAAAACCTCGGCAAGGTTTCTAGAACAGTTTTGTTTCTATGTTTGACCTGCCTCTCCTGGACTGTTGAACATTGTTGGTCTTCTCCATGCTCACCTGGGACATTTTGTTACAGTTAATGTCAGTAAATTATAACATGAACCTAGGAAGAACTTGGTTATTTGGAGAAGTGGGGCTGCTGGAAATGAAGAGATGTAGATAGTATTAGACAAAAAAATGAGACTGCTGAATACTGGGTTGCCACTCAGCACTGGATAAGTTTAAAAGGTGTCTGGGGGATTGTAGTTGGTTTCCCCATGATTGTAGGGTGTCCTTCACATTTGTTGCTGCAGCTCTAACCTGAGACTGTGTTAGGAGTTGGATCCTCTCTGAAGAACTGTTGTGGTATTTCTGCTGTCAATAGTCAAGTTGTTTCTGTGCTGAAATTGGCAGCATTATGACTGGGGGTAGAACTGCACTGAACCAGAGAGGCTTTGCAAGGCTTTTGAAGATCTGTAAGGATGAAACATGTTATGTAAAAATGTTTTGGTATTAATAATAAATCCGATTGTATTAGAGGATTAAAGAAAAAGTGGCAAACCTGATCCATTCAGTTTAAAACTAAAGTCTGACTAGTTTCTGTTTCAAGATTTTATGACAGAAAATTGCAAATATCTGGTAGATCTCATTAGAAAAGTTATAAAGTTTATAATTTTTATTAATTCAATCTCCCAGCATCTATACTTTTAAAAATGCAGCAAGTGAAATGTCACCTGTTATTTACAAGCTATCCCAAGACTGTTTCCCAAAATACATGCTGTGAATTCATTTTTCAAACTGGCTGATGTTGGCAAATATTAAGTAATTTCTATCTGAGCACATGCTCTGAATTTATAAGAGTTTGGCAGCTTCTGCTAACACTGTAATAAGTTTACTGACTCATGTAAGGTGCTGTAACACTTTGGTAAGAAAATCATAGTTGAAAGCATGTGTTCTGGAATGTTATGGATCAAAGCCAGATGTGTATTTTGGCAAAATAACCGTCCCTCTTCTTTCTCTCTTTTCTTTCCTTTTCCACATTAGGGTGTACTAAGCTAAATTTTAATAATTCCAAAAGTAATTATCTCTTTATAACTAGCTAGGTGCAGCACAGAGCTAGGATGTGTCCTTGTTTGCAAATTGTTCCAGCACCATAAGAAATACATAACCTAAACATATTGTGGGGACTCTGCCTGTATGTGCTTTTTAATATGACAGTAGAGGGTATCTTGGCTCTGTGTGTGCCTTTTTCTTTCCCCTACGAGGATGCTGCTCTTCTGAAGTCATTTTGGCCACATGGACACAAAGCAGATGTATGATTTGCTTGTTATGGAAGTGGAAAGTGAGAAACATGGGCTTCTAAGTGGAACGAGGTAGCCCAAGAAGTATCCAGGCCCCACAGCAGGCCTTGCTGAGCAGCCTAATCATATTGATCCCTCCTACTCAGCTACCAGTGCACTGAGCAGTGTGGGCAGTGGGCTTTGGAGGCTGTGCACAGCACCAGGGGAGTCCTTGGTTCTGTGTATTTGCTCTGTTGTGCCTATGGAGCCTAAGAAATGCAGAAAGGGAGCATAAAGATTGTGGCTCAGCTATGTCAGCTTTCATGGAGAGTACCTAAAGCTAATAAACCCAGCTAGACTTGAGCTAGCTTTTCATGGACCTGAGGGATGCATCTGTGTTGCACTCTTGGTTTCAGGGAAGCAGAATAGTGATACCCATGTTGGTTTTTTGAGGGGTTGGCTAAGATCCAGGTGGGCTTATTAGCTCTAGGCCTACACCACTGGGCTGTTGTCAGAGCCCAAGTTTTAATTCTACAGGATTCAAACTGGCTTTGTGTTAGGGGTTTGAATCGTTTCCTGCTTTAATGAACCAACTGTAGCTAATCAGATGGTGCCATAATTATGTAGGAATAGATTAAGTCAAATGAGTTTAATGATGGCCATAAGTACCAGAATCTGAAGACAGTTAATGGTTCACATCAGTACAATATGGCAATAGAATTGCAGATTGTTTTATCTCAACCTGAAGTAGGAACATTCACTTTCAGATATCAGAGAGGTCTTACTTGCCTATAAGGTCTTTGATTCCTCCTCTTCCTGTCCCACAGCATGTTTACATCCCTGTTCCATCAAAGCACCACCCCTTAATACAGCCAGTAGCATGATTAACCTTATGGTTAGTGTGATTTATTTTTTGTCTCATGCATTCTAGGAGAGGATGGAGGATGCAGTGAATACTTTGGAGCTTCTTTCTCTTTTACTTCCTTTTATGTGTTGTAGCAGTTTTCTCTTGGGGAAGACAAAAGCATTATAGATCTTTAAGGTTAAATCTATTTTATTAATTAATGTAGCACACTAAGAGTGGAGCAGCTGATCACTTGTGCTGGTTGGTGCTGAGGCTCCTGCCATCTCATTTATGTGCATTTCAGGAGGGAATATGCAGTGGTTTACTTTGGATTGTTATTCCAAGATCAGAAGTTGTATTTTTGGACACTGCCAATATTACTTAGAACTAGAGCTATGAGGAAGATTTCACTTCCTTCCCCACCTTGGTTTTCAGTATTCCTGTAGCTTTATTCCCTATACTTATTCGAGAAATTTAAGCAGAAAGGTTGCCTTTTTTCCCTTGCTTCAGCATTAAAACTGTATGGTCTCTTCTCTGAAAGAGAGTTGTTTGAAAGATGCTTTTTTAGGAGAATGTACCAATTTTGGTGCCACTGTTGTTCTTTCTCTGAGAAGAAATGATAAGCTGTGGGGTTAGTGGTGGGAGAAGTGATGAGCTGAGATTAATTGAGCAGGTATATATTGCCTGCACACAGGATCTTGGAGGATAGGCTAAGTTCAGGGGTGAGTGCTTCAAGGAGGAGTAAATGAATGGTTTGCTCAGAGGAGCTTTGAAGTGATGATGTTTGGAGTGATGTCTTTTGGGCCACAGTTTATTTATGGTTTGCTTGAGTCTGAGCCAAACACGGTAATGGCAGAAATAGAGTATGTCAGGAAGCAGAGCAGGAGTCAGGTCACAGTGGAGAACAGGCAGTTCTGACCTAGCATGTCAGACAAGTGTAACAACTCCGTGAAGGCATCTGGGTTAAGGATGTTTGTCCTCATGCTGTTAGAGAATATTTTTGTGTGTCTGTCTGCTTAAAGCTGAGGTAAATGTGCATGCACAGAACTGCAGTGAGTTCTTTTGGCCTGCTCAAAGCTGCAGGTGAAAAGCAGCATCACCTTTCTGTGTGAGAGTGAATACCAGGGTACAGGGCTGGAGCACAAATCCCTGCCACCTTTCTGTATGGTCTCCTTCCCTGCACCTCCCTGAGCTCTTGTAGATAGGAAAAAGGGAAGCTTTAAGTAACCTTTTCATGTTGGGTGGATTAGTTTGTATGTTTCTACCTTATTGCCATTTTTGTCAACTCTCCTCCTGACTGTTAAGTTCTTGCCTTGTCCAGTTTCCCATGAAATTTATTCTGCTTTTGGATTGCCTGCAGAGTAGACTCTTACAGGTTTGACACTGATAACTGCTTTGATCATTCCCAGATGCCATGGGGTTGGGACTACTCTGGATCATCCAACTTAACTGAACTGAAGATTTTGCTGGAAGAGTCCATCATGATCCGACGTCTGAAATCAGACGTGCTTTCCCAGCTTCCAGCAAAGCAACGCAAAATGGTTGTGGTGGCTCCTGAAGGCATTAGTGCAAAGACCAAAGCTGTCTTGGCAGCTGAAGCAAAGAAGATGGCCAAAGGATATGAAAGTGTAAGTCAGAAACTATTTTCGTGATGAGCCATTGCTATTTCAGGTACTTTTATTTAAAAATATCAGTAAGAAACCAGTACCTTGAGTTCCAAGAAGGTCAGAGCCACACCTTATGTGAAGGCACAGTTTTGAATGAGTGTATAGCACAATCAAAACTACCTCAGCGTGATTTGCTTTTGATCTAAGTGGTCTGCTTTGTCCCTTTGTGTGAAGTACCATTTCCTCTCTTTTTTTCTCTCTTGTTAACTTCTAATTGGCTTTCATATTTCCTGCCTCTCTACTTACTCTCCTGTCTAGCCTTGTAATGTCATCCAGCCTAGAAAAACAGCCTTGTTTGAGCAGTGTTGTGAACAGAGCAGTAGCCAAAAACGTGAAGGGTTTATTTTTGCTTTTCTTGTTTGTTTTCCTTGTATGGGTAGAAGATACATGTTCTAGGCTCCTAGGTTGCTAATACAGTTCTGTAAGAACTTAGGGGTTTTTCCTTGCCATTTTAGTTTGGGACACGCTTTCTCAACTAAAACTGCATTTGTGATACACTTGTCATCCAACTTGTAGGAGTTGAGTGGGAGGTAGGAAGGGAGGTGTCAGGACTGCGTGAGTATCTGCCATACCCAGTGGTGAGTAGGAGATTTCCCCTGCCAGGCCTCTATTGTTGTGCTTTTTTAGGCTGATTTTTTTCCTAGCAAAGTGTTTATTGGCAGCAGCAGACATCCCAGATCTGTAAGCAAGAAGGAGTAAAGGCATTTTTGAGACTCAAATTTGTTTATATTTTCCTTCTACAGAAACAACAGGAGAAGGAAGCTCTTCTAGTCTTCTTCAGCAGAACAGCAGAAGCTAAAATCCGCTCAGTCGTGTAAGCACCGTGTCATTGCCTCATTCTTGCCCAGTCAAATGTGGTTTTCTGCTGAGAACAAGGAGATAGTGCCCTAGAGATAACAGTGCAGGCACATGATGCATAGCCTCAAGTCAGCCTAGAAAAGCTTGATTGTAATTACAATGCACTAAACATTTTCTTCTCTTGGAGTTCTTTGGCTGATTAAGTCTTCTGATCTCATTCCAGATACAGATCTAAACTGTCATTTGAACCATTTAAAATTACTTTGTGTTTGGGACTTGGATCAAATTCCCTGCTCTGGACCCTGTTTCAATTTAAGGAGCAGGGGAATAATGAAACTAAAAGCATCAACAGAATCTGAGAAAACAAATGCTGCAGTTCTGCTGCAGTGGGAATCCTGAACCAAAAAGCTTATGAGATGGGCTAAGCTTTAGTTGTAGTGTGCTTTAGGAATCTCACAGCTCCTACTGAATTTCTTGGCTCTTCCACAGGAATCACAGAGGACCTAAGTAGCAAAAGTTTTGTACCACAGGTGTGCTTTTAACTCTCTCTTCCCCAGAAATAATTTTTCTGTTCCCTTTCATCCTTAGCCTTTTTGCTGGGACTGCAAAGGAGTTGCTTTAGGTCATAGCATAACTTTCTAATAAGTAGTATGCTAATAATACCAAAATTGTCTACTTTGCACAGCTCTCCAAATGTAAGGACCAGCTGATGTGCACTGTGTGATTTCACAGTCATAGACCTTGCTGCAAAATTTGCCTGTTTGGCACAGAACTGCACTTCTTAGTCCCACCATTCATTTCTGTAGGAGAATTTCTTCCTTTTATATTAGTGAACAGTTAGAAGACTTCATTCGTTTTATTTCAGTTGCAAGTGTGAACTGAATATAAAACCATGAAGTGCTGTTTACTTGACTCTCTGGTAGGAAGTAGTCCATTTTTTTCTGGGGTTTAATAGCATTTAAAATATCAGATAGTACAAGCTGCTAAGGTACAGTACCACCTAAGTAATGGTACTGTCCTAAGATTATCAGCACTTCCATGTCTTACCTTTGATGACATCTTCCATTGCTTCCACTGAAATGATATGCCATTTGTTAAATAGAATGTGGGAAAGATATAAAATAATTATGATGTATAATTATTGGTTGGCATCTGCTTATTACACTGAATGTTTGCTTTGATATTTGTTTTAAAATCCAGCAGTCCCACTTCTCTCCCAGATTTCTTTGTTAAATGATACTGCCATGTAATGGGGATCTGAACATTATGAACCTTGAAGAGTTGTCTGCCATCTTAATACAGTGCTGGAAATCCTTCTTGGTCTTTTGTGACAGTTGCTGCTGACTTATTATGTGTGGTATTTAGCAAAGGTCTTAGTATTTGTGATCTTCACAACAACTTTGCTGTTCCAAAGAAAAGATGACTTCTGTATCATCTGTATGGGTTTATAGGTGTTCCTCAGGCTCCAGCTGACATGACTGTAACACAAGTTACTACTGAAATGGGTTCTGTAGCTGTGCTGCTAGTCTATGGGAAAAGCTTGATGTTTTCATTTAAGTGCACTTAAAAGGAGTCTTGTTGCCTTTCATTGGCCATTAGCCTATATCCATGTGGATAACTCCTAGAAATAGCTGATGAATTTAGACTCTTATGCTGGAGTAAATTGTCAGTGGGAGCCCTTGCAAGAAAAGGTATTTTTTTCTGATCAATGTGTTTAGAGATATTTTCCTCTGATATAAGAACAATCCCAAGTAAACCCAGGAAGTTTAACTGCATACAGATTATTTTAGTGTATTGTCCAGAAGTTAGAAATACAGATGGGTGAGTGAGATTGTCATTAAATGTAGATGACCTTCAAATGATTGGCCTCAGATGTCATATTCCAAATAGGATATAATAAACTGATTCGCTTTGATACCCAAGTATAATGTAGGCAGCTGTCTACCTGTGGTGAAGAAAAATTGGGGAATTTTCCTTTCTGTATTTTAATCTATAGAAGACTTCTATAGAAGACAAAGTGCAAGTTGCTACTTGGACTTTGCTGCAGCTTTTTATGCTAGCCTCTTCCCTAGTGTCTGTGTATAGATGGGCAGTATCTTCAAAATTTGTTGTGAGCGAAGTCTGTATTCTCTCTGTGCATAATTTGATGGTGTTTTGGTATTTTTCCCTTTTTATGTAGAGAATACATCCTGGAATTATTGGAAAGTGGGAAGAATAAATTCCTGGTGTTTGCTCATCACAAGATAATGCTGGATGCAATAGTTGCAGAGCTGAAGAAGAAAGTAAGTGACTGATTTGTCTTAACCTTATCACTGTTCCAGGTTCAAAGCTGTTGAAGAGCCCCCTGGATTTATGGCTGGTCAGATAGTTTAGGACAGTTTGTGACAGAGATAATTTCTACTTGCTATGCTTCTAAGTGTGCCCTTCACTGAGGGAGCTGAGCTGTCAGGGTGAATGCCTCACAGGATGCACTTTGTATTAGCTGAATGGCTTTTATTGTTTTTTAATGTTAATTATTTAATGTTCTTTAATTCCACTGTCTGCCCTGCAGCTTGGGCATTCTTGGAGGAGTGTTTACCCTCTGTGGCTGTTGTTCTCCAACAACATTCTCAGAGGGAGAATGTGACTACCCAAGCCCACCATCCCTGCCTGCCTTTACCTCTGTGGTGCTCTTACATTTCTTAACTAAGATACTGTAGGGAGACTTGATAGAGCTGCCAATCGTTACTCTTGTCTTCAAAATGGTTTGTTTAACTTTTCATTTGAGATTTCCATGGATGCTTCTGAAGCATTCCTGGTCATGCTGGGCCAGCATGAAGAATGGTTTCAGATAACATTCCAGACTATAACCCACAGTGACACTGATGACTTTGCTCAGTGGCACCATTGGACCACTAAAACATGGAAGGAATATATGAGAAGGGGGACACCAGTTCTCTAAACAGCATCTTCTGCCTTTTCACAGCATGTTGAGCACATTCGCATCGACGGCTCCACGTCTTCAGCTGAGCGGCAGTCTCTGTGCCAGATGTTCCAGTTCTCAGAGAAGCAGGCGGTGGCTGTCCTTTCCCTCACTGCTGCAAACATGGGCCTGACATTGTCTGCTGCAGATCTGGTGGTGTTTGCAGAGCTCTTCTGGAACCCAGGGGTAAGTGTCTTGAAGTGGACAGGGATTGGATGTTCCCCAGAGAGCAGAAATGTTGGTGATTAGGAAATGTGACAGGTTACTTTCTCTAGGGTTTTTCTCTTTCTCTGATGTCTGCTGGCTCTGAAACCACAGGTGCCTGGGCTTGAACCTGTGAGGCTGGTTTACACAGCTTGCTGGCAGGGGAAGGTGGCACGAAAGGGAAACATGCCTCTGTCTTAATTTGACAGAGGTCTTAAGAGTTTGCCTAGCCAAGACCTGAAAGGGTCCATCATCAGTGCTGACCTCTACTTTGGAAAATTGCTCAGTGCCTTTTGGGAACCTGGTGTACCAGATTACTTCTTGGCTTAGTCTGTTTGAGTATACAGGTCTTAACAGGATCCAGATAAGAAAGAGTTGCTAAGCAGAAGAAACGAGATCTTCCCATTCTCTGGTGCTTACACTATTTCTTAGATGTTGCAGTTCTCACTTTTTATTTGTCATGTTTTTACATTAAGATTTTGATCCAAGCAGAAGATCGGGCACATCGAATTGGACAGACCAGCTCCGTTAATGTTCACTACCTGGTGGCTAAAGGCACAGCAGATGACTACTTATGGTAAGAAGGGAGACAGACACTTTGGTTCTCCTGCCACCTGTTTCCATTGTTTGTCACATTCGTGGTGTGAGGGGTTAATGCTAGTGCTGATTTCCACAGCCTGTGAGGAGAGGATCAAGACATGCCAGTCACGGCTGCTGCAAGCTGGTGACGTGGCCTGGCTGCAGTGGACATGACTAAGTGGCTGACAAGCAGGAGGAGTAAAAGTAGTTACCTGACAAAGAAGGGGCTCTTAAGAGACATTCTGGGAGAGCTGATGAATCTAAAACCTTCACAGTCTCCGTGTAAGGAGGAGGAACTGTCTTGGGTAACAGCCCGGAACATTCCTGTGCTAGGGTTCTGTAAAGAGCTGAGACTTTCAAACAAAGTCCGCAGACACTGGAGATGGTTCAGTGTTTGTAGATCAGGTCTGAGGAGCAGTCTGGCTGCTGAGTGCTTGGATAGGGAGCTGTGGAGGAGGACTGCACTGCTGCCTTCCTCTTGCTCTTCAGTGAGCCCTTCAGATGGATTAAAAAGGTGCTACACCTCTGGGTAGTTAAGGTATGAGCCTTTATGGCTGCAGTGAGAGTTTTCAGTGGACATTAGTCCTTAGGGCTGGGGAATCTCACATCTTGGGGTGGGGAGGATCTGAGGAATATTTAGTGCTGCAAGGGAACTGACCTGCAAATGATGGAAAGAAATTATCAGACAGCTGGTTCATTTAAAGTCCAAAATTGCATCTTTATCACCTTGTTTAAAGGAATGAATAAACTAAGTGAACTTGTGCAGTTCCCAGAATATCACGATGGCAAGTAATTATAACCCTACAATGCAAGGATCTGGAAACTGATGCATCACCCAAATTTCATGGAAAGTTAATGACAGTAATTCTGCCTTTATTTGTGAAATGCTGTCTGTGCAGTCATTAGTGCTTAATGGGGGAGAAATACGGCTTTCAAAAGGACAGTGGCATCTTCTTAAAGACAAGAAAAAGAACAAGAGGACAAGGCTATTTGGTAAATGCATTAATTGTGCTGTGCCCTTGATCTTTCAGTGTCCAGTCTGCAGGTGTGGCTGGGACCTCTCAGCTTTTTGAGCCAGTGATGGATTCTTCCTTCTGCTGTACAGTGGGAGTTATCCTTGAAATGCTGATGCATCTGTTGTTGGGGTTCAGCATTGTTTGCCTTGGAGACTGAGCATACAGGCTACTAAGAGTCCCTTTTAGCTGCATCTTCTTGTTCTGACCTCATACCATTGGTGTTGCCTCAGCTAGTTTCTCTGTTGGATGTGTGTGTGTGTTCTCCAAATGTTTATAGCCCCAAATTCTCTAATGGTTACCAATTTAATTGATTCATATCCCAAGACAGCACACAGTGATGATAAACAAGAGCAGGACAGGTTAAGGAACCAACAAAGTTTGGTAGAAAAGCCATCTTTATACCCAGTTGTATCCTTTTTAAATCTATACATTGTAAGTGAAGCAGTGTCCTTGATGGTTAACTTTTTTCCTTTCAGTAATATCCATTTATCACTCCTAGGCCAATGATTCAGGAGAAAATCAAAGTGCTGGGCGAAGCTGGTCTTTCAGAAACCAATTTCTCCGAAACAGCTGAGTCAACTAATTATTATCCTAAGGTAATTGACCTGAAAGAATATTGGTGGTCCCTGGGAGAAGCTGAAGGGGATTTGGCTTGTGTACATCTTTTGGATTGGCACAGGTGACCCTACACCTGTTCTGCCTTTAAAGCCACAGACCAGATTGTTCAACTCCTCCCAGGATCCAAGTCTTGGCTTGGACTCTCCACAGAGGTTCCAAGCCTGCTACTTGCAAGGAGGCCTCTTAGCCTCCATGTCATATATATGTCTTTGAGTATGTATGTATCATATATGGTGTGATCTATACACACTGTGTAAGGGGAGTGCCCTCCAATTTAGCTCACTGTGTTTTACATGACAATGTGGATGCAGATCCTGTTCTGTTCTGTTTCCTCAGCCAGATCCAAAGCAGAAGACGATCTACGACCTTTTCCAGAAGACCTTCTCTGAGAGCAGAGATGACGCTGATGATGTTTTGTTTTTGGAGGCAGCTGATGCTGGTTGTGAGTTTGACTCTGACAATGCTTTGCAAGACAGAGAAGCAGAGACATGTTCAGTGAGTCCCAAAAAAAAGCGGCGTATTGAGGAGTTTTGCAAAGAGTAAATGGTGACAGCAAATGAGATGGTAGCTAAGAGATTTTTTTTTATTAAAAAAGAAAAACCAAAAGCAATCACATATTATTTTTTGAGGTTTTGAAAATAAAAGATTTGAAGTTTTCTATATGTCTGGCATGTTTCATCTCAAAGGATCAGAAGGCAGTCTGACAGTGTGACAGATGTGCAGCGCACACCTGGCAGCCTGCAGGGTTTGCAGTCCTGGTTTTGCCAGTGACTGAATGGACACAGGCAAGTATCATTCTGCTGTGTTTCAGCATGTCAGCTTCCACAGTTGTTTTGTTTAAAAAGCAGATAATGGTTGTCTGTCCCCAGGGCAGAACTATTGAGAAAACCATCTCCTCAGCAGCTGTAGAGTGCTTTTAACAATCAGTTTTCCATTTCTAAAAGTTCTAGTCTGTATTTCTAGGAGTTTGTTCACTGGCAGATTTGGCCATTACTCGTATCACTCACAAACTGGCTCCTCGGTATTCAGTTTGACCATGAGGAAAAAAAATCCAGACAGATCTGGATGTTTTGTGGAGGTGGGGAAGAGGAGGGAAAAGACCAAGTTACCTTGAAACTAAGTCATGTAGCTGTGTGCCAGTAAGCATGCATTGCCTGTTTTAGGCACCTGTCTGCCTCAGCACAGTCATCTCTGGCCTCTTGCTGAATATTAGGCCCTGCTCCATGGCATATGCTTCTTCTATCAGTAGAGGGTGAAGCTTGTGCTGGCTGCCAGGGATTAACCCTGATGTCTCAGGGAGGGGTGTGTGTGTGTTTTCTTCAAGACTTGACTGATTTCTACAGGCGAATAAGGAGAGGGGGAGGAAGGCAGACCTTTGATCTTGTTTTGTAAGAAACTGATTCTGGACTGAACCGTATAAATAAAAAGTTTTTTTAAGTTGTGATTCCCCAGCTTTTGGTACTTTTTTAGCATTCCATCTCCCAGTTAGCTGTGTTTTACAGCCATAATTGGTAGAAAATGAGGCAGACTGAAGGCTTACATTTAGCTCCTGGAGGCCAGCATCTAATGTGGTGTGGAGGTGACATGCTTGGTTCTGTGCAGATACCAGACACTGACAAAAATACCTCTCTCACAAGGCAGAGGAGAAAAATCTTTGTGCTCTAAGATCAACCTGATATTATTAGGTATTTTTTCCTGCATTGAAGGATTTGATTGTTCCATTTTCAGCTGGTGTCGTCATGGAAATGCCCCACAGGCTGCATGTACAATTGTGCTGGGTGGAGAATTGCTTTTCATTCATGACTACAGATGGTGCTTTGGGGTATGAGCAGTAGCAAAGGGTGTTGTGACTGGGCAGCTGGAGGAAATGGTTTATCTCTGGGTCTGAGGCTGAGAGTTAACAAGTGCTGCTCTACTTCAGCAGCTGACCAGGTGATGGAGACACACTTTTTGACATTTTTAAATGTCTGTCATCTTGAATACAGAGTATTTAATCTCTCTGTAGGACAAGTGATCTTTCTACTTGCAAAGTGGGTTCTTCTGAGTAAGAGGTGAGAAATGTTGCTGTTTGATGACTGAAAAAAAATGCAAAAGACATTATTTGTATACCCATATTGTTGTATCCTATAGAAGTTGTTCTCTTCTTTGTAAAGCTACTGCTATTTCAAACCAATACTCTTCTAAGATACACTGAAAGTACCCTTGGACAATTCTGCTCCTTACGAACTCGATTCATCTTGTCCATATGTTGGTAAATCCCAGCCCTGGTAGAGGAATGCTAGGTGTACCTTCCCTTTGTTAGGACCCTTAAAATCTTGGTTTGCTGCACAGATGCAGAGGTTTTCAAATACACTTGAGATTCACTTTATCCTTACTAGATGAAAAGGGGGAGAAGAACCTTGCAGCAAAGTGCTGTTATTGATTACTTCATGGGATTGGAGAAGACTGCAGGCCTTACCCTAATGGCACCATTAGTCCATCATTAATGTGAGGAGGTGGCTGGGCAGCTGGCAGCAGGCTCGGACAGGATTTCCAAGGCTTACTGCCAAGAGCCTGTACAAGGCAGTGTACAGGTTGCCAGTGAGACCCACACGCAGGCTCAGGAACATGCAGTACTCCTGAGGACTCTTGCATCTGCCCACTGAAGATGATAGAGCCGTTACCTTTTTGGCACTATCTAAAGCCAGTAGAGGAAAGGGAAGGACCCATCTTACTGGATCTTGAAGCATCTTACTGTGGCTGGATACCTGCTTGTACACCTGCATCAGAGCTCCCGCCCGTGTTGGAGTCAGGCGTGTTTTCGAGGAAGCCAAAACAGCAACAACAGGTTAAAACACCTGAACAATAAGCTGGAGCAGTTCCAACTAAGTGTTCTGTGTGCCCCAGGCTGGCCAGCTTTGTGTGCTGAAGAGTTCAAGGGGGTGGACTGTCAAGGCAAGGCTGTGCTGGCCTGTGCCCTTCATCTTCTCAAGTCACTTTGAAATGTGTGTTTACCTTGGCAGTGCTGGGAACTGCTGTCACCCTGGGTGGCTGGGTTTGGTTGTTGCCAGAGCTGTCTGTGACACTGGTAGATGATGGATATGACCATGTGCTGTAGTGTCACAGCAAACCTGAACTCTGTAGATACAGACCAGAGAATAGCAGTAGCTTCTCTGGATGTGTTGGCTGATAATTGATATATTTTTTAACCATATCATCACTAAGCAGGCAAAGGAACTTATTTTTTCTTTTCTGTTTTCTAGTACGTTCATATCAAAGCTGTATCCTGTGAGTCATCATTATGACGAGGATCTGAAAAGGGCAAATATATTCCTAGGATGTATCAAATGAGATTTTGATTCAACTGAGGGAGATATAAATACCATTGCCTAAAGCCTTGCTGAGCCCTCATCTCAAATACTGCTCTGGCCCACCAGCTCCCAGAAGAGCTTGCAGGGCTGATCAGGAATGAGGAGCCTGGCATGACAGAGGGAATTAAAAATGTCAATGTTCAAACCCTCAAAGCAAGAGCCAAGAGGGGATGTTACATCTGTCCATGAGCATCTTCTGAAGTACAGACCCAAGCCAGGCAAAGTAACACAGCAGCAAGGTACACGCAACTCCCTCTTAACTAAACAGACTGTAAGTAAAGAGAGCTGTCATGGGTTGAGGCAGCCAGGGTGGCTGTGGAGGAAAATTACCTGCACCAGTACCTGGGGCCAGTTCCTCTAGGTGGACTGGGAAGCTCCAGCCCTCTGCTGGCAGGAGGGGATGAACCGTTGCTGGTTCTGCACAAAAGCTCTCAGGCTAACTGGATTACATTTCTTAATGGAGGTTAATGGGTTGCTAATCCCCTTACAAGCATTGCAGCTTGGTGGCACTGGTGTATATTTCTCTCTGTGTTTTGGTGCTGGGAATCACCCCTGCAGCAGCACACAGGGCCTCAGGGCTGGTTGTTTCAGCACTGGGTAACCCCAAGGAAATTAGGAAGTTGCCTTAACCTGACCTGATGCAAAAACTCTTGAAATCTCATGGTTTAGGACTGGTATGTTTTATGGTAAGAATGAATCCTCATCGGGTTTTATATTTATTTATTATTATTTACTTTTCCTGCAGTTCTGGTCGTGTTTTCTGTCCCCGTTTTTACATCTCTCTGCTGCTTATTCTCTTTAAAAAGGAGGTGAGTGATTGGAACTGCCCCGTCTTTCCTGTTCTGACCTTCCTCGGTGGAAACCCAGGAATCTGAGCTCCGGGGGTGCTGGCGCTCGTGTCTCACACTGGGTTCCACAGGATGGGTCAGGCTGAAAGGGACCGTCCTGCTCATCTGGTCCAGCGCNTGGCCCAGGAGGCCTGGGGGAGGGGAATGGCAGCCGGGGCGCGGGGGAAAGAGGGGCTGCAGCGCTCTGTGCCACAGCCGGGTGGCTCCGGGAGGGACGGGGAGCTGCTCGCCCGTGGCGGCCGCATCGCTGCCCGAAGTGCCCCGGCAGGAGCTGGGAGGCTGCAGCAGCGCCGGCCCGGCGGCATTTCATCGCTAATGCTCCAGGGGAGGGCAGCGAGGAGGACTGGAGGACTGGAACAGCTCTCTCATAAACACAGAGGCAGTTGGGCCTGTTCAGCCTCTGAAGTGGCGATTAGGAGGGGATTTTATAAATGTATAGTAACTGAATAATTTAAATAGTGTACGAATATCTAAAGGGGGCTGTCAAGAGGCTGGAGCCAGTCTCTTCTCGGTGGGTCCAAGCACCAGGACAANGAGGTGAGTGATTGGAACTGCCCCGTCTTTCCTGTTCTGACCTTCCTCGGTGGAAACCCAGGAATCTGAGCTCCGGGGGTGCTGGCGCTCGTGTCTCACACTGGGTTCCACAGGATGGGTCAGGCTGAAAGGGACCGTCCTGCTCATCTGGTCCAGCGCCCCTGCTCAAGCAGAGCCATCCCAGAGCCCGCAGCACGGGACTGCATCCCGAAGGCTGGGAAGCACCTCCAGTGAGGGAGGCTGTGCACAACACTGGAGCGGCCCTTGCTCCCGTTGGGGCTGACCCGCCAGCAGGCCCGGGCCCCGGGGCTACGTCACTTCCGGCCGCGCCGGCCCGGCCGCGCCTGCGCACTNGCTCCAGGGGAGGGCAGCGAGGAGGACTGGAGGACTGGAACAGCTCTCTCATAAACACAGAGGCAGTTGGGCCTGTTCAGCCTCTGAAGTGGCGATTAGGAGGGGATTTTATAAATGTATAGTAACTGAATAATTTAAATAGTGTACGAATATCTAAAGGGGGCTGTCAAGAGGCTGGAGCCAGTCTCTTCTCGGTGGGTCCAAGCACCAGGACAAACGGGCAGAAACTGATGCACAGGAAGGTCCACCTGAACACGAAGAAGAACTCCTTTACTGTGCAGTGACCGAGCACTGGAATAGGCTGCCCAGAGAGGTGGGGAGTCTCCCTCACTGGAGATACTCAGGAGCCGTCTGTATGCAGTCCTGTGCCATATGCTCTGGGACTGTCCTACCTGAACAGGGAGGTTGGACCAGGTGACCACCGAGGTCCCTTCCAGCCTGACCCATTCCATGACTCTGTGAATACTCAGTTTTCCCCGTGGCAGAGGGAAGCTGCTGCCCGGCTTTAGGGTGCTCAGCACTCAGCTGCTGTGTGGGGAGAGGGGAGCAACAAGGAGAAGGCTGTCTTTGTAGAGCTGAAGCTTACTCTGGTTTGCCTCCCAACAGGCCAAGCGCACCAAGAAAGTTGGGATCGTGGGTAAATATGGGACCCGTTATGGTGCATCCCTTAGGAAGATGGTGAAGAAGATTGAAATCAGCCAGCACGCTAAGTATACCTGCTCTTTCTGTGGCAAGGTGAGAGATCTCTTTGCCCCCCAGAAGTCTTTAAAAATCACTTTGTTATTGATGCTAGAAAGGTGATACGATGCTTCAGTAATTTTTGTACTGAACAGAAACATGCCTAGTTCTGAGACAGGGACCCCAGTGTATAGTGAGCTTTGGGCTACTGTCAGAGTCCTTGAAAAAGAGTAGGCATTTTACATGCATTTTAGTGGTAGTTAAATGAAAACAAACATAAATTACATTTCCTTTTACAAAGGAGTGAGCAATGTTGCCATATTATATGTTTTACGTAATTAATATAATAGACCTGACAGAATTAAAGCATCACACTTGTTATCTTGGTAATTAGGGCTTGACTTGGGCTTTTTATTTTCCCTTCACTAACTTTTTACAGCATATGTGGAGGAGAAACAGAGTTTGCTTTTCCCACTTAAAATTTTTTATGGCAGTTGCTTACTTTTGTATGCTGTGCAACTCTGGATGGAGAAGGATTTTTGGTAGGAAGTAATTTTACCTGCGTGTGTACATAATTAAAATTCACTGTTAAATCGAGTGTTGGACAGTTTGAAAGGCCCATCAGCTTATGCTTTGCACAGATTTTTTTTTTTTTATTGATAGCTGTAGAGTAGGAATCTTTAAAGTGGCTGGAAATTTTAAAATATTTAATCATGGGGTTTTTTTCTTTGATTTGTCGTTGGTTTTTTGTTTGTTTGTAACTTACTGCCTTTCACATATGAAGTGAGAATGTTCATAATCTAGTCTGGAGAGCTGCCTAAATCAGGCATAGGTGTGAGCAAACCTGTTGTCAACTCTGCAAGGTGCTGGATACTTGCATGGGGGAGGGAGTTCAGTACTCACCGCTCACTCTTTGCATGCTGCTTGAAGTGGGTCTGGGATAGAGCAATCTGGGGTTGCCCAGGGAGTCCTGGGAACAGTGGTGTTACCTGAGGCACCAAACCAGGTGACAATGTCAGTTGTTATTACCAAGTTAACTCCTTACTATTTTTCATGAATTTTTGATGATGCCTTCAGAAATGTCCCAGTGTTTGTATGAATAAAAGGTGTTTTAGAAGGACTTTCTCTGTTCTGCAGAATTTGAGTAAAAGATTTCCCTGACCCTTTCTTGTCTTGACTTGCTTTACAGGAGTGCTGTGGTGTGATGCTGAAGTCTGCTTGAAGTTTGTTGTTTGGCTTTTTCAGCTGATGTAAAACGATTTTTTTTTTCCTTCTGTTCCAGACCAAAATGAAGAGGAAGGCTGTGGGTATCTGGCACTGTGGATCCTGCATGAAGACAGTTGCTGGTGGTGCCTGGACATACAAGTAAGGAAAGGAAGATGCTCCTATCAGCATTGATTCTCATATAGCTGAGGCATAATACAATTTTTGACTTTTTACCTATTTTTTTAAAATTTTTACTTACTAACCATTAAGTAGATCTGTCTTGAGATAGTGATGGGGGGAGTTGCCTGTTAAAATTTGATTGCTGTGGATCAAAACCGATTGGATTGCTGTTCTTTGCAATAGGCAAAATCAGATTTACTCTAGGAAAATTTGTTACCATTTTTTCCTTTTGTTGTAAAAGCAAAATATTGAATCATAATAACCTTTACTGTGAGGGTGCTGTTGCTTACTCCTTTTCTTTGCTCTCCTTCCTCCACAATTCTGTAGAAGACACTCTTGCCCCACGCGTAGCAGTCGTGAGGCATCTGAGCCCACATGTTTGTGCATGTGGTGGGTGCATGACTGGGAAATTTGGGTTGTGATGTAGCCTGTGAAGTTCCATGTGCTTTGTGGACTGAAGCCTATGCTTTGTTGTCATTAAAATAAAAGTGGAGTTAGACCCTGTTTGACAGTGCAGTCAGATGATAACAATTTGAAATGATTAGTGCTTTCTCAAAAAAAAAAAGTAAGACCAGCACAGTTGTGCCACAAGCAAATGACTCTGCTTCTTCCTCCAGTACCACCTCTGCAGTGACAGTCAAATCTGCTATCAGAAGACTGAAGGAATTGAAAGACCAGTAGAAGCTACTTCCTGTTTGCCTTGTGAAACATCCTTTTCTCTCCACTCTCAAGATACGTCCTTTTATGAATAAAAGGGTGATAATGGAGTAGAATCATGTCTGTCTTCTTCTGCAAAAAGTCCTGTCTGTTGTGTTATGTGTGGTGGGTGCCAGGTGCCCACCAAAGTTTCCCCATCACTGTCTTCCTCTGCTGGACAGGGGAGGGAAAATACATGAAAGATTTGTGGGTTGAGATAAGAGCAGGGAGAGATCCCTTACCTGTTACTGTCATGGACAAAACACACCTGACTTGGGGAAACCAGTTAAATTTATTATCAATTATATGAGAGTAGGATAATGAGAAATAAAACCAAATGTTAATTCCAATCACCCCTCCCTTCTTCCAGGCTCAATTTTGCTCTTGATTTTCCCTTCCTCCCCAGCAGCTGCACAGGGGCATGAGGAATGGGGGCTGAGTCCATCACATGCTGACTCTGCTGCTCCATCTTCCTCAGTGGGAGGGCTCCTCTCACTTCTCCCGCTCCAGTGTGGATCCTCCATGGCGTCACAAGTCCTGCCAGCAAACCTCTTCCAGCGTGGGCTTGTCTCTCCACAGGGCACAGGCCTTGTCAGGGGCCTGCTCCACTCTAGCCTTCCTGCAGTGTTACAGCCTCCTTCGGATATAGCCCTGGTTCAGCATGGAGTCCTCCACAGGCTGCAGGACTGGAATGGCAGGTTTATTTTAGAACAATTTGGTTGCAGTGGAATGGAGGTGTGTTGCTGTTTTGGTTATGCAGAGAAATAACAACATTCAAGTATAAAAATACTTCATACATTTATAAGGAAAGAATGAGAAAAGGGCATAGGAAAAAGGGAAAAAAAAAGGAAAAATACCTCCACCCATGGATCCAGTGACAAGACTTGATTGTGGGTGATTTCAGTGTCCCTTGGTCCAGGTGATGGTCAGGGTCTTGATCTGTGGGAGGTGGGGGAGCCCTTTTTCCGTGTGTTGGGAATGCCCACGTACCTCCCATGAAGGAGGTGGAGTTTCCACTGTGTGATGTGACGTGGATCATGTGCTGTCCAGGCCCAGAAATGGCTTTGGGGGTCTTCGATGGTTTATGACCTAAGAGAGCTGCATCACGTTAGTATAGCTGAGACAGGGATGAATGCTCTCAGGCCTACATGAGCATGTGAATGTCCCAATACCTTCCAGAGGAGAGGGGAAAGGGAGAAGTTTTACATCTCAGACAGTTGTATAAGGGAGGACACTGGCATGATAAAAAGCATTATCCCACCTCACAGGATCTGCCTCTTACTGGCTTTGTCACTCATCTGGCTCAAAACCAGTTTGTTGCTAAACAAAAGTTGGTTTGAAGCCATGCACCTCACCAGCTGATTTTGAAAAGGCCAATTGTTTGAGTCATTAACCCTTAGAATTTCAGTCTCTTCAAAGGCAGGTGCTTGGAGCATCTCCTGTTTCGGCTGCACTGACCTGAATACCTGCAGACCTGTTCCTCTCATGTACTCTCACTCCCCTCTCTGGCTTCAATTGCTGTTGGCTTTTTTCTCCTTAAATGTGTTAGCCCAGACGCTTTACCATCATTGCCAATGGGCACGTCCTTGGCGAGTGGTGGGTCCATGCTGGAGTGGGCTGACTTTGGCTCTGTCAAACACAGGGGAAACTTCTGGCAGCTTCTCACAGAGGCTGCCCCTGTAGCCCCCCCCCACCAAAACCTTGCTATGCAAAGTCAGTGCACTGTTTTGTATTTATAGGTGTAACTATGGAGACACTAGTAGTGCTATCCAGTAGCTTGAGTGGCTCTCATTACTGGTGGAGCCATTAAAAACCGCTTTCCTTTCTAGCTAATTGCACACTCTGTTGCTTGAATGTGCTGAGGTGAATCTCAGGAAAGTTTAAATAACTTTAAGAAGCTTGGCTCATCTTGGTATGTCCTTCACATCTGTGCCTTGAGGAATAGCATAGAGCTCCATGAGTGGAGGAATGGGCAGATGTAAGGGGGGAAGAGAGAACACATAAAACATCTTTCTGCCTCTTCCCATTTCCTCAAGAAAATGGGGCATGTGCTGCAAGATGGAGAGAAAGAGAGCATCTTGACTGGCTTGGTGGGGACTGGAATGGTAAAAGCACCTCATGCTCTGCTGCTGGCTGGTGCTGCTAATTCTTCAGCACCACCCACAGAAAATTGTGTTCTACAGCCTGTGTCGTGTTCTGTTGTCCGCAGACTTGGGGTTAGTCTACCTGAACGCTTTGCTCCCTGTGGCTCACACCCTCTTGGTCTGGTAGCAGGCTCTCCTGTGTGTATGTTTGAATTGCTAATCCATACTGAGTTGCAACAATAAATTTTCATGTTGAGCCAATCCTTGGGACATTCCGTCTTTGAGAAAAAGCTGCAGTTTGAGTTTTTTGCTTTCAGATAATCCATTTAGACTGTCAAGATACTGGAACATCTTTTATGCTCCGACTCATGAATTTGAATTTGGTTTTGTCTGGGTTTGTTTCGGTGACTGCATCTCCCATCCCTAACAATACAGGTCAGCAAACACAAGTCTTGTTAATAACTTTGGTTATTGCCAAAATTTATAAACAAATTTTCCTGCTGGAAGAAAAATAGTAAGGAAGTAGCAGAGGGGTTGCTTGTTCTTACTCCAAATTAAGCTTTACATGGATTTGGCTAGTTATAAGCCACAGCAATAATAATTCATCAATGAGCCTGACAAAAGATTAATTCAAAGCTGGACCAAAGTAGGAACTTCTTCCCAAGCTGCAAAAAGTCTGTGGCTCGTAAGTTTGACTTCAGTGACCCTGAACTTGTTTTCCAAACTTTTCTTTTTTCCTTTTAATTCAGTGCTTCAAACTTCCCTTACTAAAGTTGACTCATGTGCTCAGGTATCTGGTGTCATTCATACCAACCTGCATATCCTCATATCCCATCTAGCTTGGTGATGTAACTACTTCCCTGGGAAGGCAGTTGCCATGCCCAACCACTCTCTGGTTGAAGAACCTTTTCCTAATATCCAACTTAAATGTTCCCTGACACGACTTCATTACATTCCTTTGGGTCCTGTTACTGGTCACCAGAGATCAGCCCTGCCACTCTGCTTCCTCTCATGAGCAGGACAGTGTGGTTCTGCATATTGCTTTTCATTCTTGCTGCAGTGTGCTTGGGTCACATTTCCATGGGCTGAGGTAAGACTCTGCACACCTCTCTGCTTTCTTTATTAATTCAGAGGTCATAATTGAAGTACAGGTTTCTGATAAAGCCTTCTCAACTGCTCTGAAGTAGCCTTTTATTAACAGGTGCAGAGTTAATAAATTTTGCTGAGTTGATATCCCGGGACAGTTGCACAGGTATGTTATCTGAGGTGACTTCTATTCCCACTGAGGAGGTTATTAATTACCCTTTGGATTTATATTTGCAGAGGGTGGAAGCTGGGCAGGGTAGAAACACAAAGAGCAGATAAGGATATGAGACGATCTTTTTCACCTGGATTGTGTGATCCTACCTGCATCCCCCTGGGACGGGCTGTGCCCGCAGATCCCCTGGGCTTCTTGTGTCGTGGTACCCTGGCGTGCTCCTCGGCAGAGGGATTTGTGTTGGTCAATCTTCGGGGCTGTCGGTCCTACCCGTTTCCCCGAAGCGAGGGCGGTGAGGAGGAAGGATGCACGGGCGATGCTGCGAGCGGCCAGCGGGCGCCACTGCCGCTCTGCTGCGCGGTGCTGCGGGGCTGCTGCATCCTCCCGGCTTCCCTCCCTTCCTTCCCTCCCTGCGCACAGCTGCTCTGCTCGGCGCTTCGTGCTGCCCCCCTACAATACACCATGGCAGTCATTTTAGGTTGAAGCAAGAGTCTTTGACAAAAGACATCGGGAGGTTAAAATAGGAATGGGGAGGTTGGACATAAGTATTTTGTAGTAGTTTGTCACCTCTAGCAAAGCTCGTTTTGTGTCAGCGTTCAGTCCAAATGCTGTGTATGCCCTAGGAGAAATTTGTATTAACAGCTATGTGATTCTATCAGGTGATCCTCCAAATTTGTTGCTTTCTCTGGGAATCTAGGGTGAAAATAGGGATTCTAAACAATTTTGCTTACTGCTTTCAGTATATTTGCTGTTAGGAGTATCTATAGCAAAAGGGATGCTATAGAAGCAGAGAGCTGATACCTGTCCTGGAGGGTGTGAGCTCATGGCAATGTCTGACCCATCTGGATTACTACAGCTCTGGGAATGGGAGGAGGGTTTGATGGAAAGAGAGACTTTAAATCTGACTGAATGTTCTGTAGATGTGGTTGAGAAGGTTAGTTGATCTTGGTTGCTTTTGAGGAGAAGGGGACCTCTTTCTCAGAGCAATCTGTCAGTCACAAGGGATTTTTCTTTCAGGATCAAGGATATAACCTAAGGGGATGGTAGCTGTAGTCAGGGTGGCATTTCAGGTACCCAAAGGTGTTTCAGGAGCCCAAAGGAACTTGGAAATAAAATATCAAACAAGCTGAGGGGAGCTTTCCTCATTCTGATTTCTGTTAGGCATTTCTTTGTTTCCAAAACAGAATAATTGCTTTGGTTTTACCCCATTTGTGCTTCCTGCCCCCTCTTGGTCACCAACAGCCTGTTTGGTCTGTAGGGGATCATGATGCTAAGCCTTGGGGGCACCACTGGTGTTATGCCACAGATTAAATTCTCTGGGAGTTTAGGGCCTACAGGAATGTGAAACCTCAGGCACAGGCCTTGGCTGCCCCTTCTGCATGTCCTGACCTAAAGATGGTGTGAACTCAGCCCGTGTGCAGGTGCTCCCTTTTGGCTTGGTGTCTGAGGGACTTGACTCTAACGCAGGCTGGCAGTTGTAAGTGATGAGCACCACGTTTTAAAGAGCATACTCCAGTGTGATATCTAACTTTTCATGACCATCAAATGTTTTGCCCCTACTGTATGGTCAGCTGCTTTCGTCCCTGAGCACAACCAAGGGCTGCTCATGGCCTTCTGAAGCTCCTTCATGCCTTCTCCTCCATGTTGCATCACATGGAGATTTCAATGGCACTTCAGAAACAAGAGTGACTGATGCAGGTGAGTCACCTTCCTGGTGCAGACTAACCCTGTCTTGGGAGTATATTTTAGGTCTCTCCCTAAAAAGGAAGGAGATTTAGTGATGAAGTTTATTGCTGGCTTTGCGTGCAGCTCAGAACACTGGACAACAAGAGAAGCAACCAGATTTGGGGAATGATGTGAGCACCACTTTAATGGGCTGCAATTCACCATCTGATTTTATGTGTTATCCTAGCTTCCACCTGCCGCTCATCCCACCAGGATTTTCAGCAGCTCCACTTGGAGAAAAATTGCATCACAGAGCTGGCCCAGTTCCCGTGGATGAAGCGGGCTGGTAACATCTCTGTGCTACCCAGCTATGCAGCGGGGCTCACAGCTTTCCTTGGAGAAATGGTTCCTTAAAGGATGCTACAAAATGATTTGTAGTGGAATGAGATTATGTATTTCCAACAGCTCGAGGTGCCTGCTTGAAACTGGCTCAAGTGCTCTGGAAGTGGGCAGTTGCCATCGGTAACACATCCTTCCTCCGAGTATTTGATTTTAGCGGATGTCTTTTGAGGCATGGAGTGTGGCAGAGTTGTGGATATGCCTCAGGTGCCCTTATTAGATGCCTGGATGCATTTTGAAAATGGCTGCTTAGAAAATGTCTAATTGCTATTCCACATATTCAAAAAGGGTTTTTTTTCTCTTGTCAAGGCTTTGGCATGCCTTGGATTGCTAAATATACTTTCCTCTTGCAAATTCTTGGCAGGAATCTGTGTAAGGAATCATGCCAAGCAGTCTCTTCAAATGTTAACAAGCTCATCGGTGTGGCTTTCCCAGTGCAGGGTTTGTGCTCTTTTTTTTTCCACCTTCCTTCCCAAAAAATCCCAACCCTTCTTTTTGTACACTGTTGCTCTGAGCATATGAACTATGGCAGCTCTGCAAGAAAGGATTTTTCTAACCAGAGCCAAAAAAAAGTTCTTGTTTCGTGTTCAACAGCTTAGTGTCACAGCCCTGCTCAACCTCCAGGGTCTCCTGTTGACTAGGAAGCGTGGATTTTGGGGTGCTTGTGGAAAACCTAATATATTTCCTCTCCTCCTTTGCCATTCTTGCTTTTTCCTCTGTTCTTAGCAAGCTGGACTGTGTCCTTGCATGGCAATTGTAGATTTGATGTCTTTCTTCCAGTAGAGTATTAGCAAGTGAATGAGGCTGTCATGCTCCCCTTTTGTTTCCTCCCCAGTGCTTATCCGGGTGCAGAAGCAGCCCTGGAGCTGGTGCCTGCAGCCGGGCACGGCCCCTTAGATTAGAGCTTCAGGCTGGGCTGCTTCTCTCCCTCTGCCCCAGGCAAAGAGCAGTGCTGCTCTAGCATCTGGAACTTGCAAAGCAAAGAAAGCAGTGAGAAGCCAGTGCAGCACCCCTAAAACCTCAATGTCTCCCCAAAGGAAATGTTATCCTAGGACTTTGGCATTCATCAATATGTGAGGTTACACAGCTCCCTTGAGCTTCATTGGAGACAATCTTGCATAAGCATTTGGAGAGCTTTGCCTCTGACTTGCTCTCCCAGCCTTCAGTCACCTGATGGACACACCTTGGGAGCAAGCCTTTGTGCTCAGGTTGGGATGTTGGATTCCCTTCCCTGTGCTCAGAGTCCGAGCTCCTTTTCATGCAAAGAGCTCAGTGTGGGATGCAGGGAAGGTGCTGCAGAGGAACTGACTTGTGGAGCCAGAGAGCCTGAGTGCATCACACTGCAGCCTGGAATGAGCAGTGGGTGTTTTTGAAGGGACCTCTGCTCACAACAAGGAATATTTATTTATAACTCAGGAGTTTGGTTTCAGGAATTTGCTCTGTGACCCTTCTCCATTTCTTTGATTAAACCTCCTATTGTAAAAGGAAGGTTTTATTTTGCAGTCCTTCTCCACCCTGAGACAAATGTCCTGCAAGTGACAGCTTTGCTCTCCCCTTCAGGCAATTCTGGAACAGCTTCAGCTCTCACAAATTGTGGAGAAGAGAAACTGATTCCTCCAAGTAAATATACTTGATGCTAAGTGATGGACCAAGAGGGCACTTGCCTTTTTCACTGAACAGACTTCTTCCAACTTGCCACCTACTACTACTTTGAAGGAAAAAGTTTTGATGCAAAACGGGATTGTCTCTAATATCCCAGCTGTGAGGCCAAGTTGATTGCTTGAGGATAGGATTTTGGGCTCTATCTGTCATGTCTGTTTCCATTCAAGCTGTTGCATTTGAAACTGTTGTTACTGTGATGGATTAGATTTGAGATTAAAAGGCAAATATGTAAAGGGAACATTAAAAAAATCCTTAAATGAAAACTAGACCCAAGTCATGCAAGGAAAGAAGAGGAACAAATAAATAATCTAGACATTAAACAATTTTTAACCTTAGTCAGCTGAAGATGTATTTTTCTTTTAGCATGAGGAATATGAAACAAAGAAATACAAGTTCCTGTAGCAAGCAAGAGGTGATTTTTATAAAGTATGTCTACCTCTGTCAGAAATGCTGTGTATGCTGTGGTGCTTCTTGGGGGCCTCAGGTGAAAACTATGCTGTACCTGTCAGAAAAAAGAACAAAACAATCCATGGAAAAGATAGGAGATGATAAACAATCAGACAGATATGGAAGATTCACAGCCCTAAAAACAGGCTTGTGATCTGAACCCATCAGCAACCCAGCCATTGCTTTGGTTTGGGCTGTTATTACTGCACCAGTGCTTAGCAGCTGAAGACAGTGATGGTTTTTAAAATATATATCTTAATCAGTGATATGTCATTTCACGTTGCTCCCTTGGAGAATCTGAGGCATTAGGAATGGTGGTAGAGCTGCTGTTTGTGTCACTTTTTTGCTCTCAAAGTGTAGACAGTGACTGTCCATGGTAAACAGGCTACTTAATTTGGTCAGTGTACTGTCCTGCCCTTTCCCACTACTTCCCTTCTTTGCTGTGTTCTCACCTTACATGGACCGTCCTTGATGTTGTGAGGCCCTTGAGACATGGAATAGCTTCTTGGGGTGAGCTGAGTACAGAGGATCCTGCACACTGCCTGTTGTTCATCTGGACCACGGAGATCACCCAAGCCTTCAAGAATACATTTCAGGAATATTCCATGCAATCACAACAGGAAGATAGTACCTTTGTCAAAGGGAAAACTTGCCATCACTTGCAGAAAAAGGGGTTGCATAGAAACGAGGCAGACTCTGACTTGTGGTTTTCTTCTAAATCAGCTGCATTTTTAACATTCAGAAGCCAACAAAGATGAAAGACTCCTGGTCAACCTCTCTACTCTCTTGGGCAAAAAAGTAAAAAGACTTGATAAATATTTTGCATTAATAAATTCCATTTGTCTTATAAAACAAAGTTTGCCAGCTACCAAAGCAGGAAAAATATTTTACATAACTCTGAGTGCGACGTCTAAAATGTTGCTATGAGCCTGGTTTGAGCAACTCTTTCCACAACCCAGAATGTGAAGGAATGCTAAGCTTCACCCAAGCTAGGACCAAGCTTGCTGCATGTGTCTGTGTGAAGGTCCAGCTCTGGCTGGCTGCCAGGTACCCACCAAAGCTGCTCAACTTTACTTGGGGAAATTAGTTTAATTTATTCCAAATCAAATCAATGTGGGGTAATGAGAAAATGAAACCCAAACTCTTAAAACACCTTCGTCCCACCCCTCACTTCTTTCCCAGGCACAACTTCACTCCTAATTTTCTCTCCCTCCTCCATGGCCTCAGGGGCACAGCTGCCTCACTATGGCTTTCCCCATGGGCTGTAGGGGAATCTCAGCCCCAGCACCTGGAGCACCTCCTGCCCCTCCTTCTGCACTGAGCTGGATGTCTGTTCCTCTCAAATGTTCTCATTCTGCTCTCTGGCAGCAATTGCTGTGGTGCAATAACTTCTTTCCCTTCTTCAGTCCATTATCCCAGAGGTGTTGCCAGTGTTGTTGATGAGCCCTGCCTTGGCCAGGGGTGGGTCCATCTCAGAGCTGGCTGACTTTGGCTCTGTTGGGGAAGCTTCTGGCAGCTTCTCACAGAAGCCACCTCTGTAGCTCTGCTGCTATCAAAACCTTGCCATGCAAGCCCAGTACAGTCCATGTACTTTTCTGCCAGATGGTTGGATTTATTTCAGGCTGGCTGCCTTCTGGTGAGTGGGGTCCAGCAGGTAAGAGGTAAGCCATGGAAAAAGAGATAACAGTGTGTACTTGTCCCAGGAGCTGTTTGTGAACCCAAACTATGTCCCTCACTGTGCTGTGGGAACGTTGCTATAAAAGGCAGGAAAAGCTGCCTACTATTATTGTTTTGTTATTAATTTTTAAGTGTGATGTTGATTAATCAGTGGAGCAGATTCCCCAGGGTTGTTTCTTGGTCTGGACTACCAAGTTTCTGATTCTCAGGGCAGCAATTGAGCACTGGCTGTTCCCGCTGATCCTGACAGGGTCTATGTGATAGTTTGCATCACCCTGCCATGGTTTCGTGTCAGGCTGTGGAGTGTCAGACATCAGCCACAGCATCTTGGCGAGCTGCAGGAGGCTTTGCTTGCCTTTTGCAAGCCCGCACCCTTGGTCTTGGTTAGCACTTCCTGGCATACACAGACACAAATTGTTATGAGTGGTAGAAGAAGGAGACACCCAAGCCTGAGACAAGCAGGGTGCAGCTGAGGTCTGCCTATAAATAACAGTCTCAAGACCACTTCAGGTCTGGCACTCAGAGCGTTCCAAGTCAAGGATGCTTTTTTGGCTTTGTAGGAGGCACATCATTGCAGCTGACCAACCTCCCTCCACCCTTCCCATCAGTCTTCTCCTCGGAATCAGCTTGCCTTGCAGGAGCTGGGGTTGTTTCTCTCCTCGGTTTATGTTCATCTCCTGGTCACCTTTGCCTACCTCCTTGAAGATTAACTGGCTGCAGCTTTTTGTATGTTTACACTTTCCCTTGAGCGTCCCTTTGCCTTGGGCCATCTGCCACCAGATGAACTTTTGGAAGGAGGGGGTAACCAAAGGCTCTCAAGTCTATGTCAAGGCCAGGAAATGCTGTAAGTTAAAACACAAAGTAAATGAGGGATGCAGAAACTCTGGGGGCACAAGAATTGTCTGGAGCTTGGCTCCTACAAGCATTGAAGCACCTCAGCCCTGCTGCCTGAGACGTGCATGCCAGGAAGATATGCCATAGTGAACGACATGGGAAGTGACCATTCCCTCTTGGAAAGGTATTTGAAACAGTCGACTAAGGATTTATCCTGATTTGGGGTGAAAATTTATTTGTGAATCCCAAACAATGTCTCTTGTGGAGCTGTGGGAATGTTGCTATAAAAGTCACGAAAGGCCCAGCTGTCTACGATTATTGTTTTGTTGTTAATTTTTAACAATAAGGGCAATTACCCACTGGAACAGATCCCCCCTGGGATGTTTGTTGGTCTCGAGTATTTAAACTATGAGGTCCTGTGAGCAGAGACGTGTCTAGGGCAAAGTGTATGAACAGCACCGAAAACCTCAGTGCCTTCAGCCACGGCTTGTGCGAGCCTACTCTCAGTTGTGTTGCAGCAGTTCAGGAGGGCACATGTGGCCAGACACGCTCAGCAGAAGGGGGTCTGCTCCTGCTGGGGTGGCAAAAAGTCTTAATAAAATTTAGAGACCTGAGTAGCCCTGAGCACCTGAAGTCTTTCCCAGTTTTATCAGATTGATATTTCACATCAGAATGGCCTGTTCAGGCTATATATAGCCAACCCCTTGCTGAGAACAATTAGTATTTGTTTTAACAGCAACTGAGGCTCTTCGGAAAGTTTCAACAGCTAAAGGATCAGTTCTTGGTCACCAAGGGTGGGGTGTTGTTTTGTTTTTCTACTCCCCCTCTCCCCCTCAGTAGACTGTGCAAGTGCCTTCTCTTTTAGGAATCAGTTCTGGAACAAATGGAGACTCGCCACTAAATTATATCTCTGGGCAGAAAAACAATGCCAAGCCAGTCGGTTGATTTTGTAATGTAGGACAGAGCCCCCCTTGCCCTGCGTGCAGTCATGCCCAAACTCCTTGGCAGCTAATTAATAATTTGCAGTTAAGCGGCGGCTGCTCCCTTGCATCATTTCACCGCGGTTGCCAAGTGGAAAATTGAAAAGCACGAGAGAGCCAGAGAGAGGACGACAACAACAACAACAACAAAAACAAAGGTTTAGTTCTAGGAAATTTCACTATGTGAGGTCAAAATTCCTTGTGTGTTGAAGGGCTGGGCTGTTGGCTGGCAGGCACCTCTAGTTAACATGGCAAGGCCCTTTCTTTTGAAAGTCCTGTTGTCCTCAAGCATGTCCTGTTTGAGAGGAATTTCTCCGTCCTAAAGTGCACGGATTTGGGGAGGGGGAGGATGCACGGAGTACACAGGACTAGGGCAGGTTGAAGAGAAGTCAAGTGATGGTTTTTCTCATGATCTGGAAGGTAACAAGTGCTCTGGGGGATGAGAACAGGCAAGGAGGGATGGTGAAGCAGACCTCCCAGGACAGGACTTGGAAGAGGATGGGGGTGATGCCATAAAGGAATTTGCAGAGCAGAGGATACCCAAGAGTGGGCTTACAGCCAAGGGAAACCTTGTCCTGGTTTTTCTGGATCCTGAGGAACACATCTTGCCAGGAGTCTCTCCTCCCCATGTGCTGGTCAGCAACTGGACTGTGTTCGGCCTGCTCATGACACAAAAGGGCTTTCCTCGGGGTGGAGGGATTTTTAGCACGGTCCAGTTAGGTAACAGTAACAGTATTTCTTGTGAGTTAGGTTTTCCACTCTTTTATGCTGTTAGCCCTGGAGAAGAGCTGGGGCATGAAATGTTGGCACAGCAAGAAGTGAAACAGCTGAACTGAGCACTCGGAGTTTTCATACATCTTCGTGCCTGGGGTTGTTGGAGATGTGAGGAGAAGGCAGCTGAGGGAAGGCTGGTGTTCAGAGCATCTGATGAGCTGTTTCTGCTTTGCCAGCATTTCTTCTGTTTTCTCCTCTCCATGGAGGAAGCTGTGGAGGAATCTGACTGTTCCCATATACAGTCACAGTAGTCTTCATGAGGTTGGCAGCTCCAGGATCTGTGTGGCTGGAGACTGGTAAATGTCTGTGGGAAGTAGGCATAAAAGATCATCAGTCTCAAAAACATGACCTAGGAGGAAAGACCTGGATCTGAAGAAGGAAAGCCTTTTTGAAAACGTTTGTTTTCAAATACACTCTGTAAGGTGAAATGGCCTGATCAGTTCTCTGTATTCTTTGGAGACCTGACAAGAAATGATGATTGAAACTTCAGCAGCAGGTTAAGTGTTGGCTGGACATCTTCTGGCCAAGTAGATCTGGTTGGTCATACTTTGAATTGGTGTTGAAGGAGACTTCCAGAGGTCCTTTCCAGCAATAAAATTCTAAAATTCTAAAATGATAGGAATAACTTCCCTGCAATAAGGATGGCCACACAGTGATGAAGTGAGGTGATAGGAATGTCACGTCTGGAAGTTCCAAGCTGGAGAGTAGGCAGACATTTGTCAGAAGTGGCCTGGGGAGAGCTGTCAGTGAAAGCAGAGTGACCTCCTGATGTCTCTTCTGTCTTTGACTTTAAAAACCATCAGGTCTTAACTCTCAAGCACTGACATCTGAGAGCACTGGATTATGCATCCTGCACTTCTGCTTGGAGGATATTGAGGCTTACAGACACCTGGCATGAGACAACATGGGGGAATCTGGGAGGCTAACTGGTTCCATTAAGAAAACTGTTGTTCTCCCATGTTCACCCTCTTGGTTTGGGGGTTTTCTGGAGAGGGAAGGAACCAACGGTGTGGATGACTCATGGCCCTTTTCTAAGAAGCCCAGCAATGCTGGGTTGAATCACCAAACACAGGCAGAGCTGCAAATGCCCAGAAGTCTCGGCCTCAATCTGCTGCTCGCGTTTCATGATTTCATTACTAAATCTAAACCTGGGACTCCCAGTCCTTTCCAGGGAGGTGTGTTTAACAGCATGCACGTATCATCAGCCACATCTCTTCCTCTTTGCCCTGAGCCTTTGTACACAAAGCAGTGATGGGGGGCTTGTAGCTTCTTGCAGTTTCTTGCTTCTGTGGGATTCCTGTGGGCTGAGCATGACTGAATGGCTGTGGTCCTGTGGATGAGAAATGCCTCACACCCTGCTGGCATCGAGAAAGGATTACTGTTCCCCTGCTTAATGCGTTTGTTTAATGCCCATTCTGTGAGGCTGTTTCTCAGGCTGTTTTCCTTGCAGGATATGTCTCTGTGTGTGCAATTAGCTAAGAGACATTAGCTTAATGACTTGTGCGTGTCTGAGTTAGGCCTGGCCCAGTCTCGGATGGCTGCCTTTCTCCTGTCTGGAGACTTAATTCTCTGCAGCACAAACTGCTCTGTCATGCTCATCCCAGGGCTTGGATGCAGACAGTGTCTCTTGCTGGTCCCCAGCCAAAGGAACCCTGCTATCACACATAATTACCTCCTTGACTCATCGTGACTTTTATTGCCCCCACCCCCCCTTTTTTGTTTTGTTTTATAAGTTTGATTTGTTCTGTCGAAGCTATTGTTTCCATCTCTGTATTCCCAGTGGCTCCAGAGGACTGCAGTGTATTCATGCAGGAATTACTGGGGCGGGCTCTGTGGTCTGTTTTGTGTAAGAGTTCAGACTGAGTGATTGTTCTGGTCTCTTCTGGCTGGCTTCTCAGTTTATGGGTTAGGCAGAGGGAGAGTAATATCTGGACAGCAAGCTGCATTGTTCAGGAGCCTGGTGCTGAATCAGAGTCCCTCACCAAAATGTAGATGATTGTTTCTTTTTTAATGGACTGATCGTCTTGGTCATCTCAAGTGGTCCACAGCAGCTGCCTGAGCAGTGGCTCAGGTAAGATGAAGTGGACACTGGTCATCCAGTCTTCTGAACATTCCAGAGCTAGAAGTTTTCAGGACTGCAGGAGTAGATCTCATATGGAATCTCTCCTCCTCCTCCCTCTTTTGTCCTCAGTCATCTCCTTTCCCACATACTTGAGCCCCAGCTTCACAACTCAGCCCAACAAATGTGTCTGCAAAGGGCACTGGTAAAATACAGGTTCCTCTTTCTCTGTTCCTGGCTGGACTGAAACTTCTGCTGGCTTAGCTGGATGGCTTCTCCTCTAGGCAAAAATGGATTAAGTTTCCAGAGTCACCACTGTGAAACTATTTGCAGTGATTGGACCTGCACAACAACATTTATGGGAAGGCAAGCAGATAGGACTATCTCGTGGGCTTGCTGATAGGTAAACGCATGGTCAGATAGTTTTTTTGAACCAGACATTGTCTGCCTAATGCTACCTTTGGTCCTTTCCTTGAAAGTGAGGGCAGGAGGAGTGCTGCATATTTTGGATAGCAGTACGTCAGTTTATCTGCACCTCTGGCCTTGTGAGAGGTTTCACTGGGTCTCCAGGCAGCTCTATTTCCTTTCCAGTTCCTCCTTCCTTGTGCTACTACCCATAGGTAAGATCCTTGAAGTCATCACCTGCAGCTCACATTCAGGAGAGACCTGTACTTGCTTCCTTGGTGGAAGATGAAGAAAAAAGGAGTGCTTGGGTGGACCATGTTGGAAGACTTCCTTCAAGGATTTCTCTTTGGGTAGGACGTGTGTGCCACGGAGGCAGCTGCTTTGGAGTAGGTGGTTTGAGATACTGTCTGGAGCAAGAGGAAAGTAAGTGACAAGTTCATATCTTTCATTGCTTTTCCTCACCAATTTGCACTTCTATAGTAGATTTGGCAAGGCATCAACTTCAGACTTGGCACCAGGAGGAACAATCCGAATTAATTTACCTTATCTCTGCTTTAAAAACTCCAAGATATATCAGTTTATTGTCATCCTGGAAAGGACTGTGTCATTTCTCTTATTGCTGAATACATTGGTCATGTTAAAAAGTGTCACTCATGTTGGTTTTTGACGTAGATGGATATAATCTACATCAAATCAAATACATTCCTTTCATTGATGTAATTAATGTGCAGAAGGCATGAGGCAATTGTTAAATTGTTGAATACTGCAAATTAAGGCCTTCAAGAACAGCAACAAATCCATGCCTATAATGGAAAGAGCAAAGACATGCCAATCTTGTTTAGTTACCTGGTTATAGGATTCAATATCCTTTACTGACAGATTTAGAAAGTGTGTGACAAGGTAAGAATATAAGAATACCAGATCCAGTAGCTTCTATTGTACCAAACCCATATGAACTCTCTCATCAGACATGCTTCTTATTTTCTTACATAAATTGTTTTTCTGTTATGAAAACCAGTCTTTTTTGTGAAACTAAGCATTTCAACAGGGTACATCTCTCTCTGAGGACATTTCCCCTGTATTTTTCATGGGAAACGGGCCAAATAACCTAACTCCGAGTTTGTTTTTTTTTTTTTAATCAATTGTTCTATGCTGAAAATTGTTCTATGCTGAAAACCTTCTAGGTTTTATTTCTTCATCTTAAACCTGAGAAACATGTTAAAAAGAGGTCAAGGATAATGACCAGCAGCAAAAAGCAACATTTTAACAACCTTTCTTCCTGACCGGCTTGGCTAATTGTTCATTAAAATACTCTTAAAAACCTTGAAGAGTAACAAAACCTCCATGAATCATCTCCATCTGTCCTAGGAAAACCACCAGGAGCTCATGGAGCAGGGACTGTACTGGACAGGGAGCAGGTTCTTGGCTGCTCTGTGCATCTTCCTCCCACAGAAGGCAGTGAAAGTCATTGTCATGCCCACTCCTCAAGGCTTGGTTTCCATTAAGTTCATGGGTTTGGGTTTGCTGTCTCTGGCTCTAGACACAGGCTCTTCCTGACCCCTGGAGCAAGATATTTCTGCAAAGAAAAATCCAGAAAAATACTGTGAAAAGGACTTTCCCCTTTTAGACCTTGAAGGCAAAGCTCCATTTGGACCTAAGGCCTTCTTCGAATAGAGTTGTGTCAAAAGATGAGTCCGTCCCTTCATTTATCAAAAAAACCAGCCTGATCTCTCTATCACTCATTCAGGTCTTGCTCTAAAGCTCTACAAGCATTGGATGTGGCTGGCTGAGCCAGTGTTCTGCCTGGCCTCACTGCTGCCATGATGTTTTGGGGTTATCCCTGAAGAAGTGAGAACGTGGGATGCAGACGGATGCACTCATGCACAGATAATTCCCACTCCCATAAACACCACAGGCCAAGGTTCCCTGCTTCCACCACAATCCCTCCACAACTTGGCTCAGAGGGATGGAAAGGGTAAAAGGGGTTCCCAGGCTGCAGCAAGCCAGGCATGGAGGCCAGCTGTCCCATGCACAAGTCTCCAGGGCCTTAACCTCCAGACCACAGTGCTCAGCTTCTTCTGAAAAAGGACGCGGCTGTACAGCAGAACTGGAAGGCTTGCAGGCTGAAATGAGTCCAAAAGACATATTAACAGGCATGAGAGGCCTGTGATGAAATAGCTAAGGTATTAATGCAGCCAAAGGCTGGTAATGAATACAAGAAATGCCCACATTTACCCAAGAGGTCCCAAAGGTTTTTTGTCCAGAACATTGTGATCCTTAGAGAAATCTCTCAAGAAAGTTAAACCACTGGGTTAGGGCTCCAGGACAAAATCTGGGCTAGTGTGGTCTCTCAGCTGTTCTGACCTCTTGTCTGACGAGACCCTATTTGTAGTTTTGTGCTTTTTAGGGCATGGATATTATCTCCTGGGACTTGTCATCCAGAGCCCTCTCACGTGAGGGTGCCCTCCTGCCCCTACGGGTGGTATGAGTCTCTCCACTGTGCCTTGTGCCTGAGCTGCAGATGGCAAAGCTTAGTTTGCATATTTTCAGATGGGATTCTGTCCCCTGGTGAGAGGGGAAACCCTGAATGCTCAGGTACAGCCCATGGTATACAAAATGGTCTTCCAACGCTCAGCTCTCTCTCCATCTCTCAGCTGCTGAAGGAAACTGAGGTGCAGAGCACAGTGGGTCAGTGCAGACAGAACTGCGATCATCACCATCTGACCTTCACTTCTTCTTGTTGCTTTGGCCCATTCCTTCTTTAATGCATGGAGAACCTGGAAATGGTCTCTTGGTGCTGAGCAGAGCTGGGTTGCAAGGAGAAGATGGGACCTGCAGGCTAATGAAAACAGAGAGTTAGATGACTGAGCATCCGTGGATATAGTGCAAATGCCACAGAAAGGAGGAAACAAAAGCAGGTTTGATGGATCTTCCTCTAAAGTCCATTCCAAACCAGTGCCCATCTGACCTGCTTTTTGGAGAAGCTGAACCCACTTTTCAGGACTCATGCACTGCAGTCAGGCACCTTTTAGACCTGTCCAAAGGAGATAGTCCCACCATTGGTGTGGGCAGGCCCTGACCATCCCCAAGGCTATACCCACACTGCTCACCCTATGCCCGTGTGTCCTTTAGTCTCTCCATCCTTCAGAACTTTGCTTCTTTTGTACATATGGTTTCCCATTCAGAGTGCCCCAATGAGGAAGGGCTGCTGAGTGGAGGCCTTGCTGTACAGTCCTGACATGTCCCTTGGCATGAAAACACCACCAATTCTGTGATTAGTTTGTGCACCTGATGTGAGAGTCCGTGCAGCCATTCTTTGCTTTGACCATTAACAAGGCCTGATTTTAGTCCAAAACAAGCTTTCTTGAAACAAAATAGTCATTTTCCAGTCTTCCTGTTGAAGCCAAAAGTATTTTAAGTTGGACTGGACTGGCCCAAACACAGGGTGGGGAGGGAGTCAGTAGGTTTGGTACATTTTAATAATGAAGAGAAGAATGTGAAAGGAAGGATTAAACATGGTGTTTTATGTGTATTTATTGAGTTAATTTATAAGGTGCCTTTTGCAAAATATCTTGAGCACTGCGTGGAAAACCACAATGCAAAATATTTGAAAAATCTGAACACGAAGCCAGCGTGTCCCAGCATAGAGCCAGGAAACAGAGGAGAAGCTGGCACTGGGAGTAGTTCTCTAATCACCAGGCCCCAGCAAAAGGAGATCTGTGTCTTCAGGACAAGGTGAGCCATCACAGGAAGGATCTGTTCCCTGTGCTCCAGCCAGCCCCAGGTGGATCTCTGTGGGCAGCCTGAAGGACAAGTGGCTCAGCCCATCAGACCTCCTCCAAACAGAGTCCTGGGATGACAGACCTCAGTGGAGATAGGGTGACCCTGGCTGATCTGGGAGGCCTGAAGGCGGCCCACTGCAAGCCCAGATGGTGAACACATAGACCACAGGAACAGGACTGCCTGGATGGGAGCACTTTGGGGAATGCAACCACTGCTCCATCTGTACTGCACAATCCTCAGGACTGCTGCCCCTGGACCTGTTTTCAGGGAGAGGCCAACTAGAAGCCCATTTCACCTGGCCAAGGCAAGAGCACAGCTGTTTGTGGCACAGTTTCTGTTATGGGATTTTCTTGCTTGGAACTGAAGCATGAGTCTTTGGCATGCTGCTGTGCTGATGGCTTTTTCCTGTGAGATGGCCAGAGCTGCCCCTCCAGCTCTGGTGGGGCTCTGCCAAACCCCGCGGAGGGGCTGCCAAGTGCTCCCCAAAACCTTTGTGAAGTCCATGGGACACCTATGTGGTGAGGAACACTACAAAATATGCACTTAACAAGAGTGCTTTGAAGTCATGGGTACTGAAAACATATTCTGTGGAGGATTTAACTGAATTAAAGAACAAGTAAAGACCTCAAGGCAAAATTGCCTCACCTCTATTATACAACTTCTTCAATCATTTTAAGGGTGGCAAGGAACTGAATATGGGCAGGGTAGAAAAATGACCTTGCTGATTGCTTTGAGCTGTACAGGATGCATTTTTTAGCACCTGTAGCACAGTTAATTTCCTTATACAGTATTTTTCCCGAAAACAATTTGCTATAATAAAAATGAAGGAATACAATCCCCATACCATTGGACAGAGATTAATCTGCAGTACACAGGGACATTTCTTTGGAAGCATACCTACAAGAGGAGGTTTCATTGCAGGAAATACTGCTCACCAAATTGCTGACTTTAGCATAATTGGAGATAACTTTGTTTTGCAGACCTAACCTGTGCAGTTTCTGCTGTGGCTGTGTCTGGGAGAGGTGAGTGAGATCAGCAAACACTGTGAGTGGTATGGCCTTCATCAGTTCCTTCCCTACAGTCAACCACTTGCCTCTTCCAATGAGAAGACTGAAATACTTAAAAAAACCCAAAACAGAATAAGAAAACCAGCTCATAAAATTTCATCTGTTGGCAGTGAGGCCCAGGACAGGACTCTAGTTGGGTTTTAGCTCTTGTCTTTGTCATCTGACTGAAGCTCAATCCACAAAGTAGCCCTTTGGTTGGCTGAGACATTTACTACATATATGAAGACTTTGGGCAATCTCTGTTGGGAAAAGGGTTTTGGACAGGTGTCCCTTGAGAGTAGTCCAGGGTCTTTCAGTTATGAGCTTGTCCACCTGTCTGTTCCAGTCTTGGAAGAGAGGTGAGAACAAGAACTATGAAGCCCAAGCCTTCCATTTATAACCTGAATGAGAAGCATGGGCTGATACACCTGCATCTTGGTGTGAGAGGGGCAGCATCACCTGCCTTTCTGTCACATGGTTTTCAGGTATTATCTGGACATTGCCCTTACCTGGAGGACTTTACCAGCTAGGAGCAGAACTGATTTGCAGCTCAACACTCTTCAGACATGAGTGTGTCTAAAGCAGAAAGGTGCTTGTATGGACAATGTTAGAATAGGGGCTGATACTTGAAAGCACTGCAAAGCATTGCTGGAGGAGCTGGCTTGCATGCAGGAGGATTTGACCTTGAACTTTCTCCTGCAGTTCAGGCCAACATCCTATACCCCCTAGGCTTGAAAAATGTCCCTCCCCCTTGCTTTAAAAATACATTTGTTATGTCTAATGTTTCTGGCCAGAGCACTGGTAGGAGACTTGTACCCACAGAGCTATGCGGGTCGGGGGTGGGAGGTGATGTGACATGTGAGTGACTTTAAGCTTGCAGGAGTCCCCAGTGCAGTCACACCAGCACAACTGTTCTCTTCTGGGGACACCTTACTGTCATCCCAGGGGAGGGTGGCTTTGTTGTCCCAGTGTGAAGTACAGCCCTGAGAGTCGTCCTGGGCTCACACTTGGCTGTGGCAGCCACAAGCTTGCTGCGGCATCCATGCTGCCACTTCCAGAGTGGGTTTGAAAGCAGGTACCCAAAGCTCTGACCTGCTCATGTTCAGGGGACCTGCCAAAGGGCTCTGGGTGTCTTGGAGCAGTGTCTCTGATAACTCAGACCATGTCAGCTTGTATCTTGGCTGCCAGGCTCCAGGCCTTGTGTGGGACACGAGTGGGTGTGTGGGTAATGTGGCTAGCAGAAGAGTCCCATTCTGGGGATAAGTTCAGGTAGAAGTGTCATGTCCCCTGTGATGCCATGAGTTAGGCATGGAACAGGGCACGGACTGAAGCAGTGATGGAACAGGTTTGTCTGCTCCAGCCGTGGAGCTGCAGCCAGACTGCCTGGTCCCCAGCCAGCGCACCGCAGCACCCAGGCCCAGCTCCAGAGTGGTTCTCCTTGGGATCACACACACAGCTTCCTCCACCCCAGCTGCTGGGGAGCATGGAGGCCACTGCCATGCTGTCAGGTGCCTGGGTGAGTCATGGAGCACAACCCCCCCACCCCCCAGTCAGTCTAGACACAGGGAAGTCCAGCTGCCTGCAAACACCCCATCCCATCAGCTTCCCAGCCAAGCAGTGCTCTCCTGGCTGGCTTGGGTAATTTGGAAGGACTCCAGTGGAGGATTTGGCAGGCTGATCTCTCACAGTTCTTCCCAGTTCAGACCAATGTGGGGAACTGGTTTACCAAACACTTCATGCTGTTCACTGTGCTTTTGCCCTTCTTTGAGTAATGACTGTGTTTATTGGCAAAATATCAACATGCATGAGGTGACACCCCTTGTTTTCATGTGAGAGGTTACTGTCATACTGGAGTGGAAGCATCTACTTGCTTTTGTGGGAGAAAAGTGGGTATAGAGGGCAATGTGGTGATTTTACAAGCAGCAGTGTTGAGCATAGGAAGCCACATGGTTGAGTCCTGTCTTTGCCATACCAGAGTGGGTTTTCCAGTGAATTCCCAGCAGCGGGGGATCTTCCTATCCTAAGAAAGACTCTACCTGCCTGGGAGGATGCAGGCAATATGTCAGTGGCATGTGGATCATGCTGAGCTTGCTATCAAACCTCTCCAGGTGCTTATCACTGCCGTTGATTTTTTTTGATGTAAATAGTTTGTGGAGAGAGGCTGACATTTTCCCACAGACCATGACTTAAACCTCGTGGGAGCTCATGTGCAGGCTGCTGGTGGTGTGGGTATACAGGAATCCTGGCTGGCTTCCATGCAGCTACCTGCCCTGACCTGTCCCATGAAATTAAGAGATGCAAAAGCTATTTCCTAGGAGATCTTTTGTGTTTATGCTCTGCTGGGTCAGGCTGACCCACAAAAGCCATGGGGCTGGGGTTGTTTCTGTATTGGCTCAGTGGCTGGAGGAGTTTGAAAGTTAGACATCTTTTTATAATACCAGCTGCGCCTCCATCTCCTCTCCATGGGGCAGGGTAGTCCTGCTTGGACAGAAGGATGACAGTATCCTCCTGACAACCTCTTCTAGGCACAGGCACATTAATGCAGCACTAGAAAGCAGTGGTAATGCCCTTCAGGGAGACAGATGCACAAACCTTGAGAACCTGAGCTCGAAAAATCTTGTTTCATTGAGATGTTGGGTAATTCAAAGAAACACAAGTGGCAAGAGTCATGTCCCTCTGTGATGCTTCCTTTTTTTTTTTTGTTTTTTTAACTCACCCTCCATCACTTTCTGTATCCATTGCAGTTTCTAGTTCTGTGTTCAGCTTTCTCCTGCCCGCTCCCCTTGCATTCCCAGTGCCTGCAGCCCTGCAGAAATGCAGCCCTGGACTGTAAAGAGCTGACTCTACCCAGGAGCTCCTGGCATCCAGCAGAGGGCAAGCGAGCTAAGACAGCGATCCTGTCCTTGCAACACCCCCTGCAATGCTCACTGCTCGGGGAAGATGTTTTGGGGTTGTTTTGGGCTCTCAGGAGACAAGATCACATTATCCAACCCCTTTTTTTCCCCTCTTCACCTGCCTGCATTTTTCCATTTCTTCTGGCCGGTAACACCATTTTTTTTTTTCTACATTGGTGTCCTGATTGGTACTGGCACGATCTTATATTCAAAACTTTTAGCTATTTTTCAGTCTGACTAGATACAGGAAGTATTTTTTTGTATGTTTTTTTGTTTCCTGTATTTATTTCCTGCAGTTTCGGAAGACATCTTCCTCTTTTTAGGGTCCGTTTTGGATCACAGGCCCTGGGGTCTTGAAAGCTGATTCCCCGGAGAAGCTGCTGTTTCTCCAGGCTGCAAAAAACAAGGAGCAGTTCTGTCCAACGTGTGCACAAACATTACTCAAATGGTTCCTGCTGCTCCTTTACAGCTAGAGTACATCCATCCACATTCACGTTGTTACCTGTTACTGTTCCAGCTGGCAGCTTCACAGTCCCATGTGCTGCAGGACAGAATCTTTCTAATCAAGTCCCCTTCTGGGAACGTGCACTGTTCACCCTTACACCTGGCTGAGGATAAGATTTAAGATTTAATCAGCAAATTAAAAAATAAACAAAGCAAGTTTGAAGAGAAGCAGATACTCCTGTCCTTTATTTTGGGATGCTCTCTCTTTGTTCTCAGCACCAGTTAGTGTGTGTGCATCATCAAAGGGAATTAAAATGTGGTTCAACTCTCAAAAGACACTGCGGGAAACCAGCACCAGTTGCTGTGCATTTGCTTCCTGTAAAAGGTCAGCACTGGGCTGTACTTGCTGGGAGAGTTAAAAATGCTGAAGGAACTCATTTCCTTTTGAATGCCTGTAGTGCACAGGCTCCTGGTTCTCTCAGGTTCTTCTGTAAAATCCCAGTAATGAAGGTAAGTAGGCTTTACTCCAGCTCACAGCTGTTCTGGTAGGTAAAAGAGTGACTGGTTTATTGCCTTAGACAAGGGTGTGTTTGCTCCTGACTGCTCCCTGTTCCCCCCTGCAGCCACACCAGCAGTGCCCACTGGGACAGAGTGACAGGAGGGAGAGCTGGATGCTGTAGAAGGATGGGTCCAGCACAGATCCAGAAAATGGATTGGGTTATGGCTGGGTTGATATGCCAAAAGCCAGGGTATTGCATAGGGTTTGGGGGGAGGTAGATTTGGACCCTCGATTTTAGAGCTTGTGGGTGAGGGAGGAGAACCTGTGGTTGCAGAAGGCTCATTATAAAACAGCTCTCTCTCGTGGGGTGGGTTTCATCTGGAATCTGTGAGAGACAATAAACAGGATGTCCCACAATGACATTTTTATAGAGCTGCTTTGCAGAGTGGGGCTGTGCTTAAAATCCAAATTTAGTTTATTTGAGTGGGAGCGTCCTCAGCTTTAATGTCTGCTTGCTTTCAAAGCAACATGATAGAGCTTGGCTCATGCAGCTCTGATGTCCAGGCAAACTCGTGATCTGGATCCCTCCTGCTATCTTCCTAAAAGCCCCCTGCCCTTCCATTGAGCTATGCTGGTGCTCATGCTTTGAGATTTCAGCTGTAATGATTTTGTGAAGGGTTAATTAGCAAGCTGTGCTCTGCAGCAGAGATGACTTCATTTTAAGGTTTAAGCATCTTTGTACATCAGGCCAGTAAAATATTCTTGGAAATAGACACAGAGCTATAAACCTAAAATCATGCTCTACTGCTGAGTGAGATACAAGAATCTTTAATAAAAGCTCTGGTTAATTACTAGCATGTGATGGCAAGTGATGAAGAGAGGCTGTGGGCTGTGTTTGTTCAACCTGGAGAAGAGAGGGCAAGAGCCAATTGCTGTATTTGACTCTCCAAAGGGAGGGTTCAGAGAGGATGGAGCAGGTCTCTTCTCAGAGAGGCACCTCAAACGGACAAGAAACAACAGGGGCAAGCTGCTGTGAGGGAAGTTCTGTCTCAATAAAAAGAAAATAATTTCACAGGGAGAGTGGTTTAGCCCAGAGTGGGTGTGGATCTCCATCCCTGGAGATACTCAAAACTGGATCAGAACAGACCCTGAGCAACCTTTCCCAGTTCTGATAGTGGAACTCTGGAGGTCTCTAGCTGAACCCTCAGCTTTGCACAGCATCTGTTTGCTTTAGGTAGGAGACTCCAGGAGGTATTCATTTGTGGGGTTACTAGGGGATCTTTCCTTGGGGTGGATGGAATATACAGCCTTGGCCAGTGGTGGCCCAACCTTGTTACTTTAGTCATGCCTTTTCTTTGGCAGGGTGTCCATATCAGCAAGGAGGCAAAGAGTTTGTTAGTCCAGCTCCTCTGTCACAGGGAGGGTCCAGAGAAGCAAGCCAGAAACCAGCAGTGATGCTTGGAGAGTTTGTTGAAGAAGGGGTCTTGCTTGTGGGCTGCATGTCAGTGCTTGTGTTCACAGGCTGGTATGTACAAACATACTGAAGAAATGGGAAGACTCAGTGCTGTAGGAGTGTCTTAGGCTGCCTGGCTGTCTCAGCAGGGCTGCACCAGTGCAGGAGGGCTCATTGTGCTACCTTGGGGTGAGATCATCCAGATCATCCCCTCCCACACCTGTCTTGACAGGTAGTGTGCTATAAAGCATATGATAAAATACTGTGAGCTGAGGCCCCGTGCTTTCCTGCTGGTCCCTGGGTTTAGAACTGCTGTTGGCTGAGTGGCCATGATGCTCATCAGGGATGTTCCCCTGAACCCTAGAGCAGGAAAGGACACTTTTATACAAGGCTGGTTCCTCAGTCTTTCTCCTGTCCTGTTGCTGAAGAGGGAAAGGGGTCCTTTTGCCCTACAAGTGGTCTCTGCCTTTGCTACTGAGCAGGGTCAGACGTGGGACAGAGCTTACCTGGGGCCTGGGGAGCTGTTGGATGAGGACCTGTTTCTGCAAGATGCTCTGTCCCCTCAGCTCTTGGCTCCATCTTCCTCTGCCTTGGCCACATATCCAGAAATGTGTGCTCCCTAGTTCTGGAGTAGCTCCTGTTCTTCAACAGCCAGGAGACTGTGAGTGCTGGGGTTCCCTTTGTGCTAGACATAAATGTCAGTGTACCTTCAAACACTTCTCTTGCCCTAGGAGAGCTCTGTGCTCTGAGTCAAGATCTGAATGGCCTGTCTTGCCCTAGCCAAAACACGCCTGTTCCCTGTGTTTCTTCCAGTACTTGTTTTATTTGTCCCATGAGACGAATAAAGTTACTTCCCCGAGGAGGCTTTGACATAGGCAGCTAGAGACCAGCAGCTGGAGTCCTTTCTGAATACGTAGTCGCACTACACTTTCCTTTCCTTTATCCTGTTCCATCCAAGCACTTTCTGTGGACTCGTGTAAGCAATCCCTGCTCTCCCTGGGGCTGCAACCCCTTTCCACTCCATTCCTGCATGCAATGTTGTTACTCAAAGCAGATCCCAGCATGGTGCCTGGAAAAGAGCTGTTTTCTCTCCTGAGTAGGTTCTCCAAAGCTGTTATTACTTTTCCAACAGCAAATACAAAGCAAGTGGAAATGTTGGCTGATGCTGCTAAGAAAATTCTTAAGCATCTATGTGTGCTTTGAAATGCTTTCATCCTGCTGCCCTGCTCAAGGAATACCAGGCACCAAGGGAAGCCTGTCAATGTAAATGTCAAAAGAATCTTTGGGTTCTCATATCTGTCAGGGGGATCCTGTCCATTTGCTATTCCAGGGGCTGGGAGGCTGTCCCAGTCCTCTCCACGATGCTGGACCCTTTAGCATCTGGACTCACTGAAGCAAAGGGACTTTTAATCTAACTTTTATTTTAGGATCTAAATCCCCATGGAAACCAAGGATCATGCTGGAAAACTTGGTAGGTGTACGGACTGTGGTGGCTCTTACACCCAGGCAGGTGAGTTTTTGGAAGCACTCTTACTACCGAAGGGATATCATGGTTAAGTGGTGGGGAGAGGGAAGGTCTCTGAGGCTAAAAGAACAGGTCCACAGGTAAGAAGCAAGGGTTGTTAGTCACCAAGTATGAACAGTATTAGTCCCCATTCCCTCTGAGTTAAAACTGGGATTTTGTGATGACTACAAAGCCGCTGAGAATTCAGGGTCTTTGCAAACAAGTCACCTTCTGCTGATGTCCTGAAAACTGCCACTGGGAAACTGTAATAAAGAAGCTCTGGACAGTACCAGGTCCTTTAGCCACCCAAGGCCCACTTCAAATAGACATTTGTTTAAAGTAGGAATATCTCTGCAAAGATGCACTGCTACCTTTGCTCCTCCTTCCTCTCCCTCAGCCACATCTTTGCCGGGTCCTCTTCCAAGATCAATTAGCCCTGGTACCTGCAGAAATCAAGGACAGTCTCCACATAAATCCTCGCGGCTTTTGTTTTATCATCCCTATAAGCCAAGTCACTGTGCCTGATCTGCCTAGGTCAGAACCCTTTTTCCTTACCTTCTCCTAATCCGCTTCTTGGTTACAAACTGTTTTTCTACACCTGAGACTAATGAAGGCATCTCCGAGGGAGGCGTAGGGATGAGTGAGGAGTGACTATTGGGGTGTCCAAATGCACAAGCCTCTGCTATGCAGGCAACTGCAGAGCAGACAAACTTGTGACACGCTGCCTCCCTCCCCTGCACCCCTGCTGGAGAGCAGTGGTGCCTGGGAGAAGGGCGAGTACGGAGCACCTGGCCCCTTAGCATGAGAATCACCACTATGCCTTCCAGCTAATGGGTGGTTTTAGCTCTGCTAATCTCTAATCAGTGCCGGAGAAACCTAAACAAACTAGCCTGGACCATTCCAAAGCATTCATAATTACTGGATCAGGCTCAAAGATAATGCATTTAGGGCTGCTCTAAAAACATTTCAGATAGGGTGAATGTAAATAAAGTGTCCTATAATTGACCCTTCTGCTGACATCTGAACTCTGGCTGCACTAATGCACCTGGACAAAACAATATGAGGATAAAGAGGGGTGCCTGGGGCATCAGGCAGGTCCAGACCTACCTCTGAGCATGACCTGCAGAGCAGCAAGGCTAAGAATGTGGATCAGAACCACAGGAGCTTGTGGGGTACCTGAGCCCCTTGCACATGAGCCAACCATGCTCCAGAGAACAAGTGCTGATGGAGGTGTGAAACATGCTGATGAGTTTTGGGGGGGTGGAAGTACAAGAGGCTGATGTGCAGCCACAGGTGTAACTCTGGCAGTGCTGGTAAGGTATGCAGCGAACCTCTGGGCACCTAACCCTGACGAGGAGGAGGAAGATGTGATGCTGGGAACTCATTTCTGGGCTATTTGTTTATTTCCTTGAAAGCTTGCTGTTTACAGTGTGATTACCTTGGGGAGCAGCTGTGGGCAGGATGGAACAAGTGGGTCTTGCCAGTGCCTCCCTCCTCCCTTCAGGGCTCTGCTCAGCTCACTCCCACCACCCCAGTTCAATGAGCAAGGCTACTGAACTGGGGTGGCTGAAGGCAGGTTAAGTTTCATGCGCCAGGGCAGCATGGGGCTGGAGCACTGGGACCTACAGTCCTGGGGAGTGTGTAGGGAGGGGCAGAGAGCCACTACCCTGGCATCCAATAGCCTGGATTTGAAAGCTTAATGTTTCTTTTGAGGGGGAGCGAGGGTCCCCCCCGCAGGGGCAGATGACAGGGCAGAGCTCCTACTGCCCCTGCTACTGACTCAGCCTGGCCTTGGTCATGTTCCCCTGGTGCCTCCTGGGAAGGGATGGGGATGAGGGAGGGAAGACCCCCGGTCATCCCACTCTGATGTGCTTCACTGTGAGCCAGAGGCAATTCTCACCTCCCAGTACCTTTTACTCATGGCCGAACTTTGCTGAATCTCCAGGGAGAAAGCAAAATTCTGGCGACCAAATACACCAATCCCAACCTTCCTCTTCACAGCCTCCCCTTCATCATCACCTTCCCCTCACCATGCCAGCTCTGGGACTCAGGAAACGTTCTCCAGCACTCATCACAAAGCACTTTGTGTCAGTCTACTAAAAAGCAGGACTTTAAAAATAATAACACTGTTTTAATCTTCTTGACTTTCTTTTTTTTACTTTCTTTCCCTTCTCCCCTACCCTCCATTACCCCTGAAGACAAAATGAGGGAAAGAAAAAGGCAGAAGGGCACTTTGTTTTCTCTCCCCACACACTTGGAGCTGTAAAATACTTCTTAATCATTGGGAGCAAGAGGATCTCCGTGCTGGGCCTCCACTTTTTGTTTGTGAGTTTATTTTTCCTAATTCATCCTTGACAAAGGACAGAGCCATAAAAGAATCAACCAGCACGTCTGTGGGAAAAAACTGCCCTGAAAAGGGCTGGAGGAATACTGTAGCATTTCCAAACAATTCCAAGGGCTTAAGCCTATGTGAGATGCAGCTTCAGCTATAACTTGCCTTTCTAGGAACAAGCCTACATCTGTTTGGCAATGCCATATTTTGTAGGGTAAAATAAACCCTTGAGAACAAACAGGCCAGCTTATCCAGAGGGGTAAATGCCTGGGAACAGAGCTCACTTGTTAATCCTAAAACTGTCAGCAAAGACCCACTGGAGAAATTATAGCTGGCCACGGGCACTCAAGCTGTTTCCCTCTGCCTCCCTGCCTCCCCCCATCCCCACAACAGCTGTAAAATCTTCTTTATTGTTCTGCTGGAATTGGAGAGCGGTGCAGAGAGGTCTCCCAGCCCAGGGCTGCAGCAGCAGGGGCAGGGGGAACATCTGATCCATTGTATCTGCACCGGTGTTACTGCTTCGGTGGCAGACAAAGAAAATGACAGCGATAAAAGAAGGAGAACAGCCTGAGCATCTACTAAAGAGGCATATGAACAGCAAATCCTGGCTCGTTCCCACATCTGAGCTGCGTACGGTTTCTTTCCCTACAGGATCATTATGTTTAATGTCCTCCTGCAATTCAGGCAGCTGAGCCAGCGGAACCCCTTCTCTCCCCCTCCTCTCTACCTTCCCTTCTCTCATCAGATTTTGAGCCCTCCCTGTGGAAAAATGATTTGTGCACAAGAACCTACACAACGGTGCTTAGAAGGAATTTGCCCCTGCCAGGAGTTATTAATGGCACCCCAGTAAATGCCCCCAGCAAAACGGGCCGCTGCAAGCATCAAGTGCGTGTTGAAAAATAGGCTTTAAATCGTCCCTTGGGGAATGACCTATTGGCCACCTGAAAAATGCAGGATTGGTTTGCTGTATAATTAAGTTCAGGCCATCTCTTGTGCTTACACATGCAGAAACCCAGATGTCAGCTTGGTGAGAGTCAAAGTTCTGGGCTCTTTTAAAGCACCAGAAGACAGACCGTGAGGGCATAACATTTGCCACGGGAAGAAAACCTACTCTGAATACTTGGAATATTTAACTGACTGCAACAGATAATTAGCCAAACCCTCTTACGCCTCCAAATATAGATTCATTAGTCATATGAAAATATCTCATTGGAACCAAATGTGAGTCATTAGTGAAGTCAACAGCAGATCATAAAAAAGGTACCGAGAGCCTCCTTCCCGCTATCCCTGAGAAGTTGTAAGTGTGCAGTGAAAATAATTTGCTTCATTTTCTATTGAACATCTGCTGGGAAATCTGTTTAAAAGGGAGGCTTTTGAAGGGCTGCTGGTATGCAGGGCTGTGCATCCTATTTTCCCACTTAGTGATTTGTGGGAGTAACAATTGCAAATTCTGTGCTGGGCTTCTTCTTTCTTTCTTTCTTTTTTTTTTTTTTTGTCTTCTTGAAGAGACTTTCTCAAGTCACCCAGGCTGAAATTTGGGTCCTGTAATATAAAAAGAGATTTTGTAACATGAAGTAGAATAAAAATCTCTCCGTTATTTGTTTCTTATTTCAAGGGAACATGTTTGTTGGGTTGGAATTTCAGAGTACCCTACACTCAGACCAATGAGTGCTGTTGCCACAGGGACCCCAGAACCAACTGGATACTTTCCAAAGTGAAATAGGATTGGTTAAAATCAGTGTCCAGCTTAAGGAACGTGCAAACAAGCAATGGTGTGTCTTAAAAATTAAAACAAATGGGTGGCTCCTCTATGGCAATGTGTCTGCAGCATGACAGGCAGACAGAGAAAGGGACCATGCTTGACTAAACTCTTGGAAAACCTGAGTTATTGTTTGGGTAGACCCAGGGACTGGGATGGGACTGCATACTCCGTCCCAGGACATATCACAGCTTTCACTGAGCATGCTGAACACTGCAGTCCATCAACTGACCCTGCAGTCATCAATCTCACAAACAAACATGTCGTTGTATAACTCCAGAACCCTGAGTAATCCTGTGCCAAAAGTTGTGTTGCACGAGTCGTCAACAGCAACATTTTGCGTTTTGCTTAATTTGAAAAAAAAACAAAACCAGAACAACAAAAAATTACACGAGCAAATTTTAAATGCTCCAGAGCTGACATTTTTCCTGTGGGTGAAGCAACTCAGGCTGCCTCAGAGCCTGACTTTAACAATACACCCCACAAAGGTATTAACTGAGTTTTCCTGCTTCATTAGCTCAGTTGCATTCCCTTGGCTTTGTTGTTACTATTTTTTTATTACAGAAAAAAAGCCACCTCTATGTAGTACCCCTTGTACTCAAAATCCTCTGTGTAGTCTGTGACAGTTGGGCAGCAGGAAAAGGAGTGTGACAGGGTTTGAAATGGGCGTTTCACACCAAAACCCCAAGGCTCAGAGCCCTCTGTCTCCGCGCCTGTGGTTGCACCCACTTTTGGTCACCTCGTGAGGCAGTGCCACAAGGGAGGTGCTGAGTCATATGCAGGGGGTAACTTTGATCAGGGGGTAAAATGCCCTGTGGGCAGCGAGGCTGGACACATTGGGCATCCCTATGGGCACCGAGCCCTGGGTCTCCAAAAGGTCTCACCCAACCGCAGGGTTCTGTTCCCATGGAGGCAGGGTGGCTCCCAGGCCCAACTCTTGGTGAGCAACTGGGCATTGGGACTGTCCCTAAATCCAGGTTTTGGCCTCCATCCCCATGGCGGCACCTGGAAATGTGGCTGCTCGTGCCAGGCCTGGCACTTTTGGGGCAGCAGGGCGAGAGTGGGCCCTTGCTTACGCCCTCAGCTCCCTTTGTTTCTGGGGCTGTGGAGATCACCCAGTTCTCCCTCTGCCAGCACTGGGTGCTGCTGTGAGGCACGACCCCAGCCCCCTGGAGGAGAGGAATCTCCATCCCTCCCTGTTCAAGGTTTCTCTGTGCGCCGGGCCGTGTCTGACCCCGCCGTACTCAGCGGGGCAGACCCCATTGCCGGAGGGAGACCTTGTCTCCCGCTGCAGTAGGGCCTCGACCCGTGTTGCTCAGACTCCCCGTTTCCTCTCCGGGTCATCCCCAAGCTTGTGTGCGGCTGCCCCAGTCCACCCACCCCGGGTCTGATCCTCGCTCCCCACTGGGAGGGACAGCCCCGACCCCCGCGGGGGAACGGGGGCGGGCGCGGGGCGGCTCTAGGACCCAGCGGCGGCGCGGCGCGCCC
>VZTN01032242.1:301496-385168 GCA_013400515.1 Erpornis zantholeuca | reverse complement strand
GCACCGGGGACGGGGCACCGAGCGCCCTGCGCGGCGCACCAGGGACCGGGCACTGCCCGCCGGGGACCTGGGACAGGGACCGCCCTCCGGGCTTCGGGCACTGGGCACAGAGCACCGTGCGTCGCTCTCAGCGTACCGGGCACTGGGGACAGTGCGTCGTGCCCCGCGCACCGGGCACTGGGGACAGGTGGGCGCTGGGCACCGCGCACTGGGGAACGTGTGCCGGGGCAGCGCCGGGGTGCCGGGACGCCCAGGGGACAAAGGAATCCTTTAGGATGACCTCAAGGGGTTCCTCCCGGGGCAGAGGGACCCCGCGGGAGGGCAGACAAGGGGAATCCGTGCGGGAGAGGAGCGAGAGTAAGTTCAGGGAAACACAAAGAGGGAAGGAATGAGAGGGGCGCTGAAGGGGCGACAAAGCGTGAGCGCATCCCTGAGGTGGGCAAAATGGGATATTTGGGGGTGCAGTTACTTCGGGGGTTAGAGAGGTTTCTTTGGCACGGGACAGAAACCCCAGGGGTGGAATGTAACTAGGTGTGTGTATGCGGGAGGGAATGCAGGGACTGCTCCAGGGGGCAGGCTGGAGGTTGGGGTCTTTTAGGGAAGAAAACCCCACCGTGGGAACAAATAAGGGTGAACTTTGGCGAGATGCAGCTGAGGGGTGGGGAGGTTCCTTTGCGGAGCAGAGAGAAGTGAACGTTCAGATTTGTGTTTGGTGGAGGAGTAAAAGCACCCTGAAGGGTGATGGATGCCCCAAAGATCTGGGGAGAGGAGGTGTGGGAGGACAATGTTCTGCCTGGTGGGAAGGGGGGCCTGAGGGACTCTGGGGACTCTGCTATATGACGAACCTGTTCTGTATGGCCACGCTTCCAGCAGAACCCACCTTGGAGATGATGTGACCTCTGCTAGCTCCCATGGGGGTCCTGGCCCCCTCAGGCTCCCCTGCTTCAGGCACTGGGTGCAGGGACAAGAGGAGCATCTCCTGGGGGCACAGCCCCGGGGCCAGGGACGTCAACAGGCTCCCGACCTGTTGCTGTGATTGCCGAGGGAGGGAGCGCTCTTGGGGTTGCCGATACAGCGGTGCTGGGTTTTATTAATGCCTCCTCTCCCCTGCTATCAACTGCAAACTCTTTCCTTTTCCGTGGGATGTTGAGAATTGATAAATCAGCTCTGGAAATAGAAACCAGCACTTTCTCCTTTGTAATCATCCCTCCTTGACTTCTGCTGCCTTGCTGGTCATGCTCCCCTGGCTATGACTGGGGCTCTGACCCTGTTTGCATAACTAGTTCAGCCGCATGACTTTGAATTCCCTCCCTTCCCTCTTGAGGCTTTGTTTAAAAGTGCTCTGAACTGGGCTGTACCTCTTGGCTTCCCTCTCTGTGAGGGTGGGAATCCAGCCAGCTACCTGTGCACGCTGCTCCCGGTACCTGTGCATGCTGCTTGAGGAGGAGAGATGGAGAGAGAGGAGTAAAGGAAAAACAACAGCACGGAGAACTTTGCACGTTTCTGGCTGCTGCTTCGCACAGCCAGGCTGTGACTGCTGTTGTCCCCACTCCTGTCCCCTGTCCTGTCCCTGCACCTTTGTCCAGCTGGGAAGGGCTGTGGAGAGCCAGGACTCTGGAGAACATGTTGATGCAAATATGAGAATATGAGAGATATGAGAACTACAGAATATGAGTATCAAGGGAATGAGTTTTAAGACTCTCCAGAAGAAGCCAAGGGCATTTAGATTTAAGGAATTTGGTGCTGACTTCCAGGCTTATGCTTTTACAAAAAGCTGGGGTGGATGGAGGGCATTGCAGTGATGGGCTGAGAGGTGATTTTCTGAGTTAGTGCTTCTTTTTTTTCTTCTATGCACTCTAATTCAGAATTACGTTAACCTCACTCAGTATATTGCTTGATTTTACTGTCTTTATTCCTTTACAATGGGTGTGATTTATTTGATTGTATCTCTGTGTGTAACACACACACGGACATAAATAGCACAGTCTAAGAACCCCGTAATGTATGTGGTGCTCTGTAATATCCATAGGGGGTGAATAATAAAAATACTGGCACATCCTTAACCAGCGTGATGTGAAACATGCAGCTGGAATATTCACAGTTGAGCATGTCTTGGCAGAGGAGCTTGGACATCCAGAAAAGGGTTTGTGCTCTTCAGATTACAAAACTTTTAACAGGTTTTCGTAGCCATTAGGAAAAAAATCCCAACCAAACCAAAACAACCAAACCCACAACAAAAACAAAACCTGAATATGCCAGGTTCACTTGATACTCTTCTCTTTAGACTCTCATCTTTAATCCCATCTGCACTGTGCTTGCTAAACGTATATGAGGGAGCTGAGTTTGCTTTTCATTTTAAGCAATGACAGGGAAAGCACTCTGGCACCCAAAAGAGCAGGGACTGGAATTTGCTTTCAAATGCTGAAGTTAAGCCAGTTTCAAGAGTGCCCCAAGAGCAAGTTTTTGCCTGCAAAAAGCAGGTGTTGAGCGGTTTTTGGTGTGGTTGGTTTTGTGGTGCTTTTTTTTCTTTTTATATGTTCTTAAAGGTATTTACCCTTTTTCCCGTTTCCCGCTTGAAAAGGCTCCTTTGGCTCATTCAGGACTGGAATGCAGAGCTCGTGCTATTCCTAAATTAAGAGGTTGGCAAGTTTTTTTGTCCCTGATGAGAGGCAGAAGGATTGCCCAAACGAAACAAGGAATAAAACTCTGCAAATTCTCCTGCTATGGCTCCAGCATTGTTTAGTCTTCCACTAAGGTCTGTAAAGGAGTCCTGAAATGGATGTAGGCGGAAAGTAACATAAACCACCATGTAGCTGAGAAGCAGGGGGATGTTGCTCATTGCACAAGAGGCTTTGGGTATTTTGGAGATGTTGGGAATGTTGGAACAAAATAGCAGCAGTCTGTGGAAATCAGTCTGAGAACTTCTGCCCTCCCTCGGGAGGGAGGGTGCATCAACTCCTACCGGTGGTGGGAGCGAGGTGGAGACTCGACATCTCCAGGGATCGGGGGCTTTTAGGTAGTTTTGGATCACGTTCTTTTGCAGTTTGTTTCAGGTCACGGTGTAACAAATGTCTGTACTTGTGACCGGAACCGCCTGACCTGGGGACAGGGTTGTTACTGTGTGCGCGAGCTTGCAGAGCTCTGCCAGTCCTGAGCGGATTTGTTCTCTCAGCACCTCAGCAAGATTATCACACTGTTTTGCAGATGGAGTCAATTATGTGCCCAACGTCTTCCAGGACACAGGGAGCAGGGTGAAGACTGTCTTTTCATTGTGTTAGTCTGTGTCCTGGCAGAAAATGTCCCAGTCCCTACAGCTACCTTCTATTCAAACAGGCCTAAGGTGGCCATATAGGTCTTGTAGACACAGTCTGATTTGAGAGGCATTTTAGGTACCACTGGTGTCTTTCAACCCCTCCAATCTCAGTCAGAGGGAGGGGGTCGTGCCTTTTGTTTTAGCCATGATGAACTGGAATCAGGGGCTTGTGTCATGGTGTCTAGCTCTCAGCTCCCGTGTCCTTTCCCCCTCCTGCTGGATTCAGCTCTCATCTTATGGCAGAGTAAGCTGGTTCGGGAGATAGTCCTGCAGCAAGCCAGCCCCAGAAAACCATTGTCAGATCAATGACCTGAACTGGCTCAAGGTGCAGCAGGGTGCCCAGCAGGATGCCAAGTGCTGCTCCCAGGTGGGAACTTAATGCTAAGAGGTGGAGCAGGGCAGATCTCAATGATGTCAGCAAATGCCCTAGATTGTTTTGCCCAAGCTGTGAGAAAAGCTTAAGAACATATTTTCTCCTAATGGAGACAAGATCCTAGGAATAAAGCTTGTTCTACTCTGAAAAAAAGGTTCTCAATCCACTGTTCAAAGCTGACTAGTTAAGAGATTTTTTTTCCCTTTGCCTGTGCAAAGGATTATGTTTGTAGTATTATTTTGTTGTTGGGATACTTGTACAAATTTAGTGGGATATGTCTCAGAACCCAGTGCTTGCTAATGAGTCCTGCTTTGGATCTCATTTATTAAAACAAATGTGTTTTTTTTAGTCCATGCCAGTGCAAAGTAACCTTTCCAAAGGGAAAGAGAGCTGTGCAAAGAATGTGGCTCCAAGCAAACTTGAACTTGAAGGGATGGGGTGTCCTTATTCCCCTGACCAGGGTCTCCACTTTGAACTTCCACAATACATAAAAACAGCGTCAAAATAGTTAACTGTTAAAAACACAGCTTGTTTTAGTATCCAGCTAAAATCCTTATTTGGGTAGCTCCAAATGCCACACATCCTTCCTTACAGGTCAGATGTCAAAACCTTCATTTCCCCTTGGCAGGCAGCTGCTAAAGGAGAGTTTAATGTATTACTCCAAAACAGAGAAGACTCTGAAATTGGAGGTAGCATAATGTAACTGGAATTTTAACGGCAACTTGAAAACCATGCCAGTAATGCTATGAATGCATTTTTCATGTGTACTGAATTGCCAGGAAGACTTCTGCTTTTCTCCTGCTTTTATAAGGAAATGAAGCATCCGTCATGATCCGCATGTGCATCTGTGTATCTGTCCTTCTGCCCTCACAGCTTCTGACCCTGTCAGTCAAGTTGGAGGATCCAGTGCAGCAGTGGATGTCCTGAAAGTACTGTGTTGCTGAAACGTGGGTAGGAGTAGAGGAGAGCCAGGCTGTTTGTCGCCCTCATCCTGTGCTGGAAGCACATGAGCAAGAGGGAGGTTAGTTAGGAGTGCAGCAACCAGGCATTCAGCCTGGCTTATGCAAGCTTGGGAACATGCCAGGGAAGCCAACTACAAGAACCAAACCCACAGGAGTGTGTTAATATGTCCATAGCCACTACAGCAGCTCCGTCCAGGATAAGCTGAATGTCTGCACAGCTCCTTGCCTTGGAAGAAATAAATGCAATTAGTAACAGCTGTAGGGATGATAGGTGAATGAAAAAACCACAGAGCTCATCTGTCCTCATTGCCTCTGAGGCTTTGCCAGTAGGTGGACCAGGTCTTCACATCCTCTGCGCAGCTGTGTCTGGTCAAGAGCTAACCTGGTCATCTTTTAAGACAATAAATAACACCTTTGTGAAGCAGTTTCTTGAAAATAATGCTATCCCCTGCCACAGTCTCGCTGGAGTTTGCCATGGTGGGAGGGATGCTGGTGTGAAAATAGTGGTTTAGAGGGAGAGGGAAGCCTGGGAAGATTTCAAGGCTCTGACCCAAAGCAGAAATGTGTTTTCATGCTGTCCCTTGGCAAATGAGCTGTTTCCTTCTTGCCCTTTGCAGTTGTTTCCTTTCCTCTGGATTTCAGGCTTATACTCACTGAGTATGGTATTTGTCAAGGGAACAGCAAGAAGCCCCGTCTGTGAGAAAGTCCATGTCGTTTGTTTTATCCACATCCAGGAATTGAGCTGAGATAAACAATTCAGGAGGCAAAACAGTGAAAACTGGAATGTGAGAGGTGTCTTTGTGTATGGCTCTGTACTAGACCTGGCTGCAGTATCATCTGGGTCTAATTTATCTGCCCAATGGGCAGCTGTCACGGTTACCCACAAACACAGCTGGATTTGTGAAGGCAGGGTTTCATCCCAGCAGCCAGCAGCATTCCTGTACCTGCTTTTCCTGGTCATGTGTTCTGAGCTAAGGAGCTAGCAGAAACAGTAGTTTATCTGGTGGATTATTTGCATTTCTATTTGGATTGGACAATTCTAGTTTTCTGAACATGGTAACATCTGCCTTTCCTGCAGAGACTCCTTCAGGGAGGATCTTTCGCTCTAAGCAGACAGAGTAGAGGAAGGCCAAGATAGGATGTAAAGATGCTTTATAAAGCATTTCTGTTACAGAAAGAAGGCCGAGCTTGCTCGTGTACTGAGTTTTCAGGCAGAAGAATTCCCATTTTCTTTCCTTGAACTGGGATGAGATATGTAACTGTGATCAAGTGCCTGCTTAGCAGACCTTTTCTGTATTAGATGCAAATCCTTTGCCATTGCTTACAGTTCCACTATCACTTCCACCCATCTTCACCCTGGCTCTCCCTTGGGAGGGTGCTGCTGGAATCAGTGTCCCTGTGACAGTGTCCTTTAGCAGCATGTCCTGAACACATTGTGCTTAGCTTTCCAACTTGTGCTCTCTGGCTGTTTGTATCTGCCAAAAGGGGCAGGTTTGTCCTGAGGCCAGCATCAGTGCCCTGTGTCTTCGGGGGGAGGGAGCTGTAGGATGTGTGTGCACCAGTGCTACAGCCTGCTGCCTCGTGGGTGCCTCCTGTGCACTGGGATTGGGAGGCTGACCGTGGTGCCTGGTCCTGTTGTGGACTTGGGAGAGAAAGAAAAATCCTTTCTGGTGGTCCTAAGATATTGTGCAGATTATTCTGCTGATCTGATGTCGTGGCACTGTCGTGCCGTGTGTCACTTTCTTCCCTGTGCACACTCTCATGCTCTGTCATACATGTCTTGGTCTTTGTCTGGACCTCCAGAACCACGACAAGGACTTTACCCAAACAAATCTTCACTCTTCTGGAAGGATGAGTTTTCTGCCAGTTTATCAAATTTCAAATCTAGTTTTATTATTTCCACAAAGACAAACTACCTTCAGCAGACCAAGTCGGACTGAAACATCTCTGCCTACTTTCAGCAGTCACTGCCAGCAAGCTGGAAGGTGTTTCTCATTCACAAACTGGCCAAGTGTGACCTCATTAAACGTTGAGCTGACACCTAATTACAAGAACACGTGATAGGATGGCTGTCCTAGGCAAAAGGAGGAGAAAGGGGTTAGTGCTCAGTTACCGGAGCTTTGCTGCAGCCTAGCATTTGACAGCTCTTTGTAATTGCATTATTGATTGATTTCTGCTTAGTATTTTGCCAGACATATCATTTAGTGAGATAGCAGTGGGAAGATGAAGTCTCTTGCTGCATCAGCTTAGGGTAGAAATAAATTGTTTAAGAAAGGAAAGGATCAGTAATCATGTGCCTTTCTTATGGACTGAAATACTGGGAGACATCAGGTCACTTTTTTAAGCCTTGAACTATCCTCTGACATTGCAGCTTTTATTCTGAAGAAAGCTGCACTGTGCCTCTTGGCTGGTAAGGGAACAAGTTCACTGCCTGGTGCTCTCTGTAGTCAAAGATCCCATTAATTCTGCCGGCTGCAAGGGATGATTTCTTGGTATTTCATTCTGGACTGTAATTGAGAGTGACACAAAGCACTGGTGGGAATTGGACTGTGTTGAAATCCCTAATTTTTCTTGCAGTTTTGTGCTGATAAACCAACTCAGGTGGGGTGAGGGTATTTCTAATGCTCTGCCCTTCAAATTTATAATATTTTCAACACTTTACTGGCTGGAGGCAATTTTAGAGAGGTGTTTTTGTGCCTTCTTGCAGCTTGTCCTTGTAGCCAGGTGATGCAGGATATCTACAACATTGACACACAGTGCACTGCACTCACTTGCATGACAGCATGTGTGGGAGAGCCCTGTAGTCCTGTAATATTGTGAAAATTCATAAAGCTTTGCCCACTATTTTTGCTCCAGACTACAGCAAGATTTCCCGGTTCAGTGTTGCTGTTCAGACTCCAGCCAGAAGTCTGTTCTCAGCTCTCTTCGCTAGCTGTAGAAGACTTAGTCCAAGCTGATGAATTTCTCTTGGCTTGTTGAGGAGATTGAAGCCTTCCCTTGTTTTCTCCTTGTTGTTTTCGAACTAGAAAAGGGTGAGCATCTGACATCCATGTCTTCAAGAGTACTTGCTGCTCAGTCTGAGGTGACTGGTGAGTTGTTGAAAGCAGTTTTGTGGTTTTGGGTGTTCTTTAAGATCTTTTTGGTACCTCCAAAGATTAGGTATGTGTCCTTGGTGTGACTAGGCTCTTGTAGTGTAGGGACTGTGCTGTATTTAAGAATTCCTGCATTTTGCTCCAGTGAAACTGGGCAGAATCTGACATTTTGTTGTATGTGGAAAGTTGCGGGGAGTCATTTTCTGTTTGAGCCGAGGAGGTTTTGTCTGCAGTGCTCAGTGTGCCATTCGGCTGCAGGCTGAGCCAGGGGGGAACACTCCTCTCCCATTGCATCCTGGCTCTTCAAAAACAGGCAGAAATGGGGAGGAAAACTCAGGTTTAGTGAAGAGGAGTGGCAGGAAGAGGAGAAGCAGGATGGGTGGTTGGCATGAGGCTCCATCTTCCTACTGTTGGAGCCCGGAGCTGGTGCTGGGGCTCTTCCTCATAGCCCAGACTGCGACTATAGCTACTAAGGCTGTGGATAATCCAGGACGGCTGTCTCAGAGTCTCCCCAGGGTGCCTGGTTTGTGTCCTCTGGGACTTGGCTGCTGGGAGGGTTTGTTGTGAAGGTTGGAGCCACCATGGTGTTTCTGTTCACCGTGGAACTGACCCAGCACTCCTGGGACTTTCTCTGGCTGTTTTTAGTTCTTCCTTCATCTTCCTTGCTCACTCTGCAGTGCCTGTGCTAAAGACAAATCCACTTGTATTGGTGAATTATATCTTGCTACTTGGGGACACCTCTCAGGAGTGCTGCAATCCACCCTTCCCTCAGTAGCTGCTTTGCTCTTCTAGCTTTGCAGCCGAACCAGTGTGAGGAAAACACTGAGTGAAGACACTGTAACGAGTCTTAACACTGGTTTCTGCAGGTGGAAGAACTGCTCCAGGCTCCATCCCAGGCTCTGAAAAGGCATCTCTTAGTCCAGCTGATCAAGGACAGTGTTCCTTTTCTGGAACCTTCTCTCTCTGCATGACTGGGCTTCAACAGCCATTCTAGCATAGTACCCACTACTAAGGGCCATGATTTTGAAATGGTCTGTTATGTGTAGCAGGCTCTTTCTTTTTCTCAGAACATCATCAAAACTTCATAAATAGAATGGCAGAGAAACCACTGCTGCACCATCTTGATCTGACTGTGGTGTGAATGAACAAGTAAATAATCTGCCAAGATGGAAACTGGGAAGAGGAGGCCTAGAGCAAAGGCCGGCCATGGTAGGGTGCCTCTTCTTTTGGCCACAAAAGAAGACTTCCACAAAAGGACTGCTTCCACGGCTTGTGCAGGGGTGGTTTGGGCAAGATTTTGTTAAGGCAGAAATCCAAGTTGTTACAGACAGTCCATTACAAAGATCATTTGGAGCAGAAGATCTGGATTTCTAGTGGTGTTTAGGGAATATTGCCATTCCTGAGACAGGATGCTGGGTCAGCAGTACAGGTAGTATTTAGAGGCTAACCCACCAATCCATCATTGAATTTAAAGAGCACTCTGGAACTGGGAGAGAAAAGTGAGACTATGGCAAAATGGTGCCTTCTTACAGGCCAGCTCCCAGTGGGAATTCTGAGTCATTTTGTTGTTGTTGATTTTAGTAACTAAATCAGTGTATTCTCTCCTTTTTTCTTTGCCAGACCCACAGACCCTGTCGCTCTGAGCTTTCAGATTCCATTAATTCTTGTGCATTATTGAGGGATTTTGGTTGATTAGATTCTTGGCTGGAATTTCTCTGTGGAGGGGCCTGGTTTCCCACTGCCTGCAAATGGGACCTGTAAAGCTCAACTTCCTCACACACCCTTCTGGGTGATGGGAATATGACTTCTTATGTCTTCAGGACAAACTTGGTACCCTGTTCCTTTCTGGGCACCTCTTGCTGAGAGCATGGCCAAGACTGGGCGGATAGAAAGCAATTGGTCTACAGAGCTTTGAATAAAGCCAAAATGGCTGGTTTGGGCTGACTTTGGAGGTCTAGGAAGGTCTAGACCTCTCTGCACATAACTGAGGCATAGTTGGTCTGTGGGCACTGGGAGGAATCTGGCATGGAGCCCTCTGAAGCAACTATCTAGTCTAGTAAAACTCGGGCTGTGGGAGTTGGTGTGAGGAAATAACAACATCCACTTTGGTTTCTGCAGGCTCTGTCCTGGGGGCCAGTTGGGTGTTGCAGGAGGCCACAGGAATCCTGCTTGTGACCACAGCCAGATTAATGGCCACTTGGGCAGCCTTTCAGAAGTGAGGAATTTGTCCACTTTCACAATAATGGCTAGAAATTCCACATGAATTAATTAGTTTTATTACAGGACTTGTCCTTCCTGCTCCTCCAGGGCTGCCTGAAACACTGAACTCATTACATGAAGAAATGGAAATAGTACTAAAAATAAGAGCTGGAATTCCAAGCCTTTGTGAGGAAACACACAGAGAATACTGACACCCTCCACCAGACATGCTTCCCAAGCTGTGGCTTTTGGCCAGATGAGATCTAAACCCGAGTTTTAGATCAGTTGCAACCACTTAAACACCCCAGCCTACTCCTCAAGGCACTCTTCTCTCAGCCTCTTATTCCCTGCTCAGCTTAGGCTATTCATCTAGGATCTGCAATTACTCCCACAATTTCAGATTGATGCAGTGTTCAGATCTGACCTTTGGATGTTGCACAGTGAAGGCTGCACACCTTCAGCCTCCTCTCCCTATTAGAATGGGTTTCCCACCTTGCAAGGACACTGTTTGCTTTCATGGTAGTGAAGTGCTTGGAAATGCCCCTGGGAAAGGGTGCTCTGCACTTGAGTTATGGTAGCATGGGACTTTGGAAATGTTTGGTTGAGTGTAGTCAGAGTAATGTTAGATTGTATTTTGGGAGCCCAGAGCTGGTAAGTTTCCCTTGCTTTTGTTTGTGGGGGGGGTCAGCCCGCAGAAACTTACCACCTCTCACATGTCTTTTAAACAAACGTTGTCTGTGGACTCTGTATGCTTTCATTTTACTCCCTTTTTAGAAGTGCTGATGTTGTCTTGAGATTTGCCTGCTGGTAAGGGCAGGTGTACTGCTTGCTGGTCATTCCAGTGTTTGCTTTATGAGCATTGCTTCAGATACTTGTGGTTGGACAGGTGTTCTCATTTGAGTCCAACCCCTCCTTTCTGCTCAGCCCCACCTTTGTGACCCAGGCTTGACTTGTTTTTTTTGGATGAAGTGAGTTCAACATGAGAAAGCTGACCAGTGAGGTGGTAAAGTTCCTGCAGGTCCCATGGCACAGAGTGGTTTGGTTGCTAATCAGCCCTCTTGAGAATTGTGACCCTCCTCCTGGAAAATGGCCAAATGAGCTAACAAGGACTGAAATGCAGAATTTCTAGTATTTACAAAATGTGCCTTGTACAAGGAGTAAAAAATGCTAATGCAGACATAGATTCTTTAATTTCAGATGGTTGGAAAGCTTCTGTTTGTTTGGTAATGTTTGTTGTGGATTTCAGTCGCTTCTTTCCTCCATTTTTCTGTTTATTCTTTTTATCAGGCTAGTTTCAAGGATATGTTACCTTACTCCAGTCATTAGGCTGGTCCTGCACATGCTGAAACTGACCATTGCAAATTCAGACCAGACTGAAAGTGCTTGGGCAGTGCAGATCTGATGGGGCAGTAGGTGAACCTGGCCAAATGTCTGTCCCATTCATAATCCTGCCTTAGGTGATAGCCAGTGGTGTACAAATTGGGAACTTAGGAAAAGAGTATGGAGTGAGCCTTGTGAGGTGGGAACAGTGCTGTGGAAACCCATCATGCTGCTGATACTGCTCAGCTCATGTTTCCAGGGATTTCCAAAGCACAGCCTGGTCTGCTGGCTGCTCCCAGAGGTACATTCTTTATTAGGTGAGCTGCCCTCCTGACTTCCAGCAGTGGAGCTTAAAATGCCGGGAGAGGCAGACAGTGATGTCTGTGTACATCAGTGCTGTGTCTCGAGGCTTCAGCTGTGGCGAGAAGGGAGGTCCCATCACTTGGGCTTTGCCCAGTGGAAGTACAGCCCTGCCCAGATCTGTTTTTATCCTTAGTTACAGGGTGTGCTAGGAGGGTTGAGCCTCCGGCTTGTCATTGTCAGCAGTATCCTTTCCCCCCAATCTGATCTGCCCTAGCAGAACTAAAACATCTCAGCTGACCTAAAAAACTGCTTGTAATTGAAATGCAGCGGCCCCCATAAATATTTAACTGAGTCCATGTTTTGCTGTGCATTTTTTTCCAGTTCTTCTCTTTTGCTTTTTCCTGCCTGTGTGTGGATGCACATCCCCTCCATGGCTTCCTGTGATGAAATGGCATAATCAATCAAATGCCAGTGGATTTTTGGCAGTTAAGTTATGCATCTTGCTTGTCTTCCATGACCATCATGTTTAAGACTGCAATCAAGCTCAGTGTTGAGTGTATGCATGCAATGTTTACACCCCACTATGGGCTGTCCATACAAACCACATCCTGACAACCATTGCACAGTCTGCATTAAGATTTTGCAGCTCTGTTGCTGAATCAGTGGACTCCCATCAGATGAGAGAAGTTACCAAAATTTTGCCCAAGAAAGAGCTGTGGATGGATGGGACTCCAGGTTGTGTGGCAGAAAGAGCCTGCAATGCAAGACTACAGTTAGTACAGTCAGACAGCGACAAAGGTATCTGTGTGAGCAGCTGGCACACTGGGCTGAGCTTTGGAAATCCCTGCAATCGCAGGCTGAGTGGTGTCGGCAGCATGACCTGAGCTGGACTGACTGCCTGACACCACTACCTGGGGCTTGTGCCCTGTACTGGAGTGACCCCAGCTCGGCTTCTCTCCTTTCCCCAGCTGTGGAAGCGTGCACGGTGCCTGGAGGACATATAACCACAGCCTGGAAGGGACTAGGACAGTGCAGATCAGACACTGCTCCTGTGGTGTTAGGCTGGGGATGCTTGAAAGGCATTGAGCAGGATCACCCATCATCGCAGCTCAACCTGAAGCAAATGTGATTTCCCCACAGTGACAGTGGTCAGCGGCTGCATTTCAGGGCTGGTGTTGGCCCCCCTCTGCTCTGAACCCAGTGCAGGGGCCAACACAGGGCAGTGCTGCCATCCTGTCCTGGCTGGCATGTCCTGGAGAGAGTAGGGCTGTGCTGTTCTCAGCTGGGGTCAGACCCTGAGCGGCCTTGGGCCAGGGTTGCAGGTTTGCCCTTTTCCCAGACAGACACATGCGTCTGTTTAAGGCAGCCAAGGCACAGAGCGAGCGAGACTGAATCTCACCCAAACCGCCCCTGTTTCCCAAGGACCTGAAGCAGGGACTGCGGGAGTGGGATTAGACAGCAGAGTTTGAGCACACATATGTTGCAATGCTGCCTGGAGGGTGCTTCTGTCCAGGGGCTTTCCTGTGGAGAGACATAGCCAGGAAGCAGAAATAGCAAGTGACTAAATGTCACGGTTACATTCCTGCCATCTGAAAAGAACTCCCTATTTTCTTTTGGCTGCGAAAATTAACTTCCCTTTTCTCCTGCCCAAGCAGGCGAGCTGGCTCCCGGTGGCCGTGCCCTCGTGGCGGATGCACAGGACGGTCCAGGTCAGACTGAAAGGAAAACTCTCCTACTGGGGGCTTTTCACTGTTGTGCTCCTTTCTAAAGAAAATATGCAGGGCTTTTCTTGGCCCTTGTGAAGGCCAAGATGCAGGTCTGTAGCTGGAATAGGATAAGACTGGCCTCATTTGGGAGCTCTTCTGGGTTTTGAGCTGCCTGCTTCCCTTCTGCATCCCGCTGAGCTGTGTGGGGTGGGGGCTGGTGGCTGGCATCCGGCTTTTTGTTATTCATGTAATTAATCTCATTCCTCCCCGACTGTGGCTCTGCAGCCCCCAGGCACATACTGTCTGTTTGGCCTCTGCTGCACAGTAAAAGCTCCACCTGGAAGTCAAGGAAACTGAGGCAGGTACAGCTGAGTGTGTTGTTCTTGGGCATGCTTATCCTTTGGTCCTGGAAGACTCAGTAATGGGACTGTACCTTAGGAGAGTTTCTTAGACTGAAAAGCTTGCTAGTTGCTCCAGACAGGAGCACTACAGAAATGATGATGGTGCCACGTGTTGCCTAGTTTGAAGATGCCAGAGTGGGGAAAACACTGAAAAGGCTACAATGCAAAATTCCCTAGATTTTAAAAAACTTTGTTTTAATACTCTTTGCAATAGCAGAAGTCTGGATTTTTGTGGGATGAGAGCCTGATGGGTAAGGAATGACTCAGCAGCTGCTCCACCTGGGAGAGTAAAGAGCTTGGTCCTTTGACTTGCAAAAGGCTTTTGTAGGCCCTCTGGGATCTCCTTAGTGCCAAGAAGAAAATACGCATCATTATGCCCATGCTGACCATGTGCATTCAGCCTTCTTCCATGCTGCTTTTTTTTTTTCTCTAGAGCCTTGTACTTTTTTTCCCATTGCCTTTTTTTTTTTTTGTCAACAAGTTTATTATTTTCCTGCTCCAAGGTGCTGTGCTTTCTTTCTTCCTCTTGTGTTCTTTCTGCGTTTCTGCCAACTTCATCTTCTTTCCCCATGCTTGGTGTCAGTATTTACTTTGCATATTTTCAGCAGGGTGCTAGCAGGATTATTGTGACCTGTCTGGCTCATTGAAGACCTGCTGAAACCTGCCATTCATTGATCCAGCGAGAGGAGCTGTCAGGAGCCCTCCTGCCAGGGTGGGAGGGTCAGGGCAGAGCTCTGCACAAGCATGTCTACGAGCCGTGGAGGTGACACCCTCTGGGTTTGGAGTAGATGGAATCCACGTGTTGGTTCCTGCTTGGGACTGATCCTTTTGGTTTGGCTGCCAAACCATTAAANATGGGACAAAAAAAAAAAAAAAAAAAAAAAAAAAAAAAAAAAAAAAAAAAAAAAAAAGAAAAAATCTAAGGTTTTATTCTGGTAACTTTGAAATACTGGCATTTCACTTGGGAGCACAAAGGAACCTCAAAACAAGTTTGCAAAGATATTTAGGCAGACCAGCAGCTAAAGAAGTTCACCACTTCAGCCTCTTTAAAGGAAGAAAAGGGAATGAATGTCCACACTCTCAAAAGCAATGCCAAAGAACATGATACCAGTGACCCAGGATGTGTGAAAAGTCACCCCAAACTCTTCCTTTGCCTTAGAGATGAACCCAGGCTGTCTGGGCTCCCACAGTGTAACACATGGGTTTTGTAAAATGCTGATGTTTCACTTGGCATTCACAGCTGGTGGTGTTTGGGGGAGAGCCTGGAGGAGCACAGTGTTCCCTCTGGGCTCGATGAACCTCCTGAGCAGCAACTGCCGGAGCCAGCAGGACCTTTGGTTCAGTGAGTGTGGAAGACTTTAGTCCAAATGGCCAGGCTCTTGGTGGCTTGTGTTGTCACTGCCCTGCAGTTCTTGCTGAAATGGGGCCATAAATGTACCTCTATGGTGGAGCTGCTGGCACACAGGCTCCCTCCACCCAACTGGCCCCAGAACTGACTGCAATCTTCTATTTCTTTTCCTTCTAAAAGGACCAAAAAGAAACCTTGGGTTTGACCATAAGCCAGCCTTTTGGACTTGATTGCTGTTACTGCTGCAATTAAACCCAAACAAAACCAAAATCTGGAATGTTTTCTATATGTCCAGTTTTAGTTCCCTTTTTTCCAGGTCATCAGCCAAACCAAACAGCCCCAAACAGACCCCAAGTGTTTGCACTGTCCTGCTTTTCATGAAAATGCACAGTAGCTTTATAAAAATGTGTGCAAGAACTTGGAGTTTTCCTACTTGCTCTCTTTCTCAAGGGCATTCAGGGAGAGATCCTCTTCTCTCTTATAGCTGTTCTGAGATGTTTTCATCCTGGCACTCTCTCCAAGATGGGGCAAGGAGAAGCCATCAAGAAGCTGTGGAAAGAGCAGTGTGACCGAGAACCAAAGTGGACTTTGGAGCAAAGCTCTCTAATGAAGTTTTCCTGGGGGTGGTGTTGAGCCCCTGGATGGGTATAGCCACCCCTTTTCTCCCCTCCTGCAAACTGAACAGGGCTTTACCTGGAAGCCCATCGCAAACCTGGGGCTGGTGGCTTGTAAGGTGGTGCAAATCCAGTGCCTGGAATGCACTTGGATCAGTGTCCATCCACTTACCAGAGGGTGGGGTGGCGGGGCAAGTCCACAGGGAAGGTTTTCCCAGGTTTTGGTGAGTCGAGTGACCATTATGGCATGTGGGCTGAGACATATGTGGAACTTAATGTCTTGGCTCTTTTTCTTCAGTTACCTGAGGTGCTGTCTGTCATCTCAGCATGCAAATTCCTCTCTGCTTTGCATCATAATTCCAGTCGGTGCAAATTGCTCTCCTCCTCCGCTGATATCCGTTCTCTGACTTAGCATTTCTGCTGCTGCTGAGTTCTGGCCTTCCCCCTTTGGGGGCTGGCACCCACCAAACCCAGCTGAGAATGTAGCCCTTTGTGCCGGGGCTGCTTGCAGGAGCTGGGGAGCTTTGCCTTCCCTGCTGCGAGCCTTTTTTGGCTGGAGAACGCGTGCCCTTTCCTGGTGGGGAGGGATTTAGGGGTGAGGGGGAGGTGAGAGCACTCCTTGTGCTGGAAGAAAAATGATGAATGACTCTCTTGTGCTTCTGAACAAAACCAGGAAATGGGGGGGGGGGGGCAAAAAAAAGAGGAAATGAGAAACAGTAAAGAGATCTCCCCCGCCTTCATATAAGCAATCACTCCACAGCATCTGGAGCCCAATAAAAGGGCTGTTCCCAGGAGACCTCACACTTGCCAGCCACACAGATCTCCTTTATTGCAGACTTCTGGGGATTGCACCCCCACCCACCTCCACTGTGCTGGCCCTGCACCCCAAACCAGCCTAACAAGGGCAAACCGAAGCTCAGTTTCCATGGCCATGAGCAGCAGAGATGCTCGTGTGTGGCTCGGCTGGCAGGGCATGGCCTGGATCCATCCCAAGGATGTGGTTGTGATGCTGTTGAAGCAGCCGGAGCACCTGCACACTGTTTGTGCTGGCATGCTGCCTGGCAGCACCAGGGCACTGATAATGTGATATTCTTATCTGGTGTGAGATCTGCTGGAGTGGAGTCACCTCTCCTGCCCTTTCCCCCAAAATTGTTTTGGATGCATTAGATGCAGTAGGGATGAGCATAGAGTGGATCACGGGCCATTGTGGTTTGTGTCTGATTTTAAACACCCTTCTTTGTTATTTGTTAAAAAATGTATCTGGTAGGAACCTCAATAGGTTAAGCTCTTTCTTACTGTAACCTTGCTGGTGTTACTGGTTTAGCCATTGTGGAAGGGGCTTGTTGGCAGTAAGAATGCTGTTTCTGAGTGCAGCTTTAAAATCATAATGCAGGTTTCAGAAACAGAGACCCTGAGAGGGGGGTGGGTCTCACCCATTTCTAGATGGATGTGGTCACAATTTATCACTGAGCATCTTTATCATCCCATCCAAAACACTGAGTTCTTAGTCCTCTGTTGTTTTCATCAAGTCCCAATTGAATTTATATGTTAGATGAGAGGGAATTTGGTTGTTTGTTTCTCCCTCCTGAGCTGAGAGGAGCTGTTCTTTTCCTGGATGTAAGTCAGTTAGCTATTGTCCCCTGAGATGGGAAGTGTTTCTGATGTGGCATTTGGGGCTTTCCTGTGAATTTCTGGCGTTCAGGGCTCTGTAGAAGAATTGTTTGTCATGTAGGTAATGTGGATACTGGGGAACCTCCCTGCTGATGGATGTTTTTGTTTCTTATATCCAGAGATTATACTTTCATCCAGGCTGTAGCTCAGTGCTTGTTCACCTGCTTGTGTGACCCCATTTTCATTCATACAGATCTGGAGGATTGAATGCATTATCTGAAAAATAGATTCTTTCTTTTGTGCGGATGGGAAGAAACAGTTTCATCTTGTGAAAAGGTAGATCACCACTTTGGATATTTTCAGCTGTTCCTGAAATCCCCTTTTATCCCCTTGTCAGCAGAAGGGAATCCTTACCCTGTTTCACAAATGCAGTGTCCTCAACATGTACCTCTGCTTGGCGTGCTTCCAAAGAATCTTCTTGAGGGGCTGAGGAGAGGGATGGCTGGGCTCACACAAGTACTCACACTGGAGAAAAAGCAGAAATTGCAGAGGAGTAACAGACACCCCAGTGTTTTGTGGAGAGACAAATAAAATCAGGTTGCATCCTTGCAAAGGGGTTTTCAGGTTTTCCCTAGATAGTTAATGGTGAGGTTGGGGGTGATGCTATGGATTTGGGCTGTTCCCCTGGGGCAGCCTCCATGTAAATTGGCTGGACTCAAGAGGAAAAGCAGTATTACTCTCAAGTTTAAAGCAGCTCTTGGGGTTGCTCAGCATCTAGAGTTTGCTGAGAGGGACAATATTGTAAAAATCATCAGGTCTTCTGCCTAAAATCCACATGGCAGTACCTTCCTGAACTTGCTCTACTTTCCCCCTTGTGTCCTGTGTTTTGGGTGCTTGAGGAGGCATGTGAGAATCCAGGCAAGCCTCCACTCTTTGCATGGCCTGAATCCTTGGGTTAGCTTTGGAGTGACCCCTGAATTGCACAGATTTGGAGGCAATGGTCCGAAGAGGCACTGTAAGCCCTGTCTGCAAGGTCTGAGCTGTGCTGCTGTGGGCTTAGCTGGAGAGCAGTGGTGTGCATGGCAGGTAGCAAGGATAGATTTCATGTTTGTGGCACAGAATGGTCAGGGACTGGGCTGGGAGATGGTTATGTTTTATTCAGCAGTTATGTGACCAGTCCTTAAAGGAGGGCAGCTTATGATTCACCCCATCCCTCCTTCTGCCTTTACATCAGCAGTGCTTTTAGAGCAGGGTTCTTGATGGCTGGGGAGGGGAGTGTGCTGAGTCAGGAGCTGTTGCTGCTGTTGGATCAGATCCTGGTCAGGGGTGTGAAGCTTTGGGAATGCCTCCGGCCATTGCAGCCTTCTCTGCTGGCTGCATCTGTGTGAGGGGGACCTTGTGCTCTCATTAGTGCAAACTGGCAGTGTCTGAGCCTGGTAAATTTACTTTCTCTGAAAGTCACTCCATTGGAAACCCTGGGTCAGTTGTCTGGGTGGCTGCTGCGCTTTGGTCCTGAGCCCTTCAAAGCTTGATGGGCCCACTCGAAGGGAGAGAAATCTTTGGGACTGTCTTCCTTTGGAAAAGCTCCTGAGGGAAGTCTGACTCCACTGTGGTTTCCATAACACCATGCTGAGGTGTCTGCATGTCCTGATGTCTTACTAATTTGCCAGTGATGATTTTTTTTGAGTTATTTTTAACAGGCGCATTGTGCAACTAATGGGCTTTTTATTGGTGGTAAACAAGCCGAGCTAGACAGGAATGCTGCCGAGGCTGGACTGGCAGGCTTGCCTTTTAGTGCTGTAGAAATAACTTGTTCGTTTTTTTCCTTAAAGAGGGGGAGAGAACCTGTGGCTCTCCTGCAGCCTGATGCTCCTACCAGTCTCCCCCATGGAAGCTGTGGCAGACCAGCTGAGGTGCATGCTCTGCACCTCGTGGCCTGATTTTTTGGGTTTAAAACTGCTTTCTGCATTGGTTTAAGGGACTGTAACCTTTGGTGGGAAGGCAGTGGCTTTGCCCACACACCATAGCTGGGTGGTGCAGGGCCCAATCCTCTCCTGGTCCAGAGAGCTGCTTCCTGCCAGGCAGTGGCTGGGATGCTCAGGGCTGAATGCGTGGAGCGGCTGTGGAAAACGCCCTGTCTCTTGCCACACGTCTTGCTTGATGAGGTCAAACCTGTAGACATGGAGCATTTCAAAACCCTCCTGGAGGGGAGCAAGGTCAGGGTGGAAACAGGTACAGTCAGGGGAATGCAGGTACTGCCACAAAGCATGTGGGCACTGGTGATGCCTGGCAGTGCTCACTGCGGGGCTGTGCTGGGACACTGCCACTTCCACTGAGCTCGGAGCCGTGTCTGGCCTCAGCTCCTCTCCCTGCAGTGTGTGTGCCACCACCGTCCAGGATAACCTCAAGTGAAAAGTATCAGACTTCAGTGGCCAAGAAAAGAGTGCTGACCTATTTTGGACACTTATTTATATTCAAGTTGCTTCTCTCTGTCTCTGTAAAAAAGCTGTTGTGACTTCAGTGCTTTCTAAAACTTTTTCCCCTCCCATAGCTTTTGTTTGTAACAGGATATGATCTAGGACTAACATCTGTATTTTCCAGTAGCCAGAATAAATGTCTTATTATCTCTTCTTTTACTTTTCTTGCTGAAACAACACTTTTACAGAGCAAAGCCAGTTTTGCAATACAGCTAAGCATTTAGTTGCATTGTGTCTCAATTTTTACAGGTTCTCTTTTTATTAAAAGTCTTTACTACAATGCACAATTTTCAGAATGGAAAAAAGTTGGAAGTATGTCACTGTTTTTTCTGACTGTGAGCAACAAAAAGTCATCTAATGTAAGGTCACAAAAATTATGGAAAACTTGGTTGTTTTTTTTTTAAAGTACAGTTTCCTTCTGTCACTTGCTGGCTGTATCACTTTGCTGAAATCTTGATCTTTTGAAAGATCTTACTGGTGAAAATATTTTGGGCGTGGTGGTTTTTCTGGGTGTTGTCTTTTTTTTTTTGTTTTGTTTTGTTTTGTTTTGTTTTGTTTTGACAGCTATTCTCTAGCTTTGTGTGCTACAGTTCACAGATAATTTCTTATGGTTTTCTAAATTGTTTCTCTGACAAAATTCTACCATTGGAGTAATCATAAAATCTGAGCAACTTGGTCAGGGCAGCTCTGTGCACTAACCCTAAGTGGATACTTGTCATCTTGTAGATTTCCGGACTTGAAATTCTGTCAACAGTAGGAATCTAAGTTAGATACTTAATCAATAAGCTAAACAAAGGCAAATACTATGAATATTCATCATTTATCTATAGAAATGGTAGTTGTATTAGTCCATTGTATTCCATAATCTTTCCTGCTTTAATGTAGGAGTATTTTTTGTGGGTTTTTGGTTGGGTTTTTTTTTTTTTGGTTAATGTTGTGATTGGATTCTTGTTTATTGGCCTTTTTTTTTTCCGTGTGTGTCTTTAAGACCTGAAAGAGCAAGGGTGAAAAACTTGCTTTATGGAAATTGCAAACCCTTTGGCTTCGTTCTCCGAGCTTGCAAACTCACTGAACAGCACCAACCTTGCACTGAACTAGCTGTGTCCTGTGCAAGTGCATCTACATATTCAGAAGATCATATGCAGCTCCCAGAAGGCCAGTGGGAGCCTTTCCACAATCCTTGCCTGCAGCTGGATGTGACCCAAAGTATATCTGAGACGGATTAGGGCAGTTTCTTTGTTGAATGTCATTTTGGTGGCTTTTGTACTGTCACATCTGTGTTCTGTCTTTAGTGGCTGACATGAAATTACCAGTTTGTGTTCCCAGACAGACACACAGCCACTTGCAGCCCCTGTGTTCACTGAAATGTCTCTGTGCATCCACGTGGCTGGATCTGGGGTGATCCCATTGCACTGTGGCAGAAGAGCTGTGCTGGCCCCCTGGGCTCCCAAGGCTAAGGCTGATGGCTCTGTGGCATCATGTAAAGCCTCTCCGTGAGCATGGTCAGGCTGCAACTGTTGCTGCTTGTGAGGCTGAGCCTTTGCAGGGTTTTGGAGAGAAGGACTGGGATTTTATTTTGCCCTACATGCCGTTGTAAGAGGTTTTTCTCCAGTGTGCCTCACTGTGCAGCCAAATGCTGTGATGCAGTTTGTGGGTGCCGAGTATGGGGATGGTCTTCATCCAAAGTCACCAGGGAGTGGAGTGCTGAAGGCAGAGCACTCATGATACATCAAAGAAGAGTGTTTCAGCTTCTATCAGCGAGAAACATCAGTTGAGGTCTGAGGCCTCTGGTCAGGACCTTGTTCTGAGAAGCTCATCATTGCCCTTAGTGCAGGAGTGGAGTATGGCATGGTCAAGTGAGTGCCCCCATGCTGCATGCTGGGGTTTGAAGTGTCAAATGCTCTTCAACTTTCAGTGGCTCACATGTGTTGAAAGCTGCTTCCGATCCTTGTTTGTTATAAACATTTGTAAAGCTCATCTGAATGGAGGTAGGTTCTGAAGGTGAAACTAGGTCCTGCTGGGATTGAAGGAATGTAGCAGCAGTGTCCTGAGTGGTGTGCGGGTTCAGTTGGGTTGTTCAGACCTGGCCACAGAGAGACTATGACCCCTTCAGTGCAAAAGACCTATTTTTAAATATTTTATGTGTGTTTAAATGGACAGCATTTTTTGGCTTTCAGAAGAGCTGTTCTAGGTCACCAATTACTCTAACAATAAACGTAACAGCGAAATGGTGGGTTCCAGATTAGATGTTTATTTTTTGTCCTGAATACCCTCCACAACAGCATTGCAGTGGAGCAATGCTGTTGTCATCTCCTGGTGAAATCTGCTGGGGTGCTTTCACATTAGCAAGATCACCAGGAGTTTACTGAACTCATCTGGGATTTGCTGGATTAGGCATGATGAGAGGCTGCTGAGTCTGGAAGCTGAGGGACTCTTGGGAATTAATGATGTGGATATAGTCTGGATTTGTTTTATCTATAGAAGTTTCAATGCAAGACATTTACTGGGTGTTGAAGTGCTCCTTGTTCAAAATGAGCAGAATTATCCCTGCAAATGAAAGGGCAAACTTAAAGGAGAGATGGTCTGTATCGAGTTGACATGTTTACTATGGTTTAGCTACCCTGCTGTGAAAGTGAATTCAGATTTAGCTTTCCCCGTGTAAACAAGCCAGGTGAGGAATTTTGTTGTGTGATGAATTGATGCAGTAAAGCAGAAGCTGTAAAGGAGTCTGTTGTGAACAGAGGGAATGTCCCTGAAGCTGGCAGTATTGGCAGAGCTGGGCATGGGGAACACTTTGGGGAATGCATGAGACCCTCCGCTTCGGTGCTCAACCCTCTTCTATCCTATACATGATATATCAGGTATGAAATCACAATTTTCCTATTCTGGACACACATGAAGATGATTGTTCCATTTTTCTTGAGTCCATCAAAGATCAGTCCCTTGTACTTTGGCTTAGTTGTCTTCATGATTGCTGGTGGTCTTATGCACTTCACACCTTACACACCAGAATGTCAGCAGGACAAATTTTTTATAAAGTTACTGGGGAAAACTTACAGTATTCCCTATTGTCGGTTTCTTGGAGATATTTGGAGCCAAAGTTGAAGCTTGAGTGTTCTTTCCTTGTGTTGCTGCCACCATATTTGTCTCTAAGCAGGAACACTGATTAAATTACAGTGCACCTCTGATAATGTACACATATGGCAGCTCTCTAAAGTTTCATATTAATTTTTATTTTTCATGTGGTGAATAATCATGCTCACACATCCAGAGGGTTGAGGAAAGAACAGTACACAGTAATTGCTGGATATGCATTTCAAAATTCCCTGTGGAAGACTGTCTAATTAGATTTAATGAGCTGGCTGGTGAGCATGCGTATGCATGTGTGCTTTAACCACCTCTCGTGAGCCAACTGGATCAGAAGTGCTTATAATATGTCTGAGGTGAATTGGAGGAGTATGTGGAAGAGATATTTTTGCACTTGGTCAGTGCAGGTTTGAAGCAGACTTCTACCTGCTTTTCTCATGTCTGTGCTGTAATGAGGGACTTCCACCATGGAGGTGAAGCATTTGATAATCCAGGTGATAAACTGGAAGTAACTTCGCTGTGGTTTCAGCTGCTTAGGTGAGGAGGGATGGGAGCAAAGTATCTGTCTCTGTATCTGTGGAGTTGGTATCCCGTCCTCTGTAATGTACTCCTCAGAGCTGCTGGTGCAGGGGGGAGCAGAGCTACAGCAGGTCACAGCATGTGTGCCACTGAGCTGCCAGGAGAAGGTTTTGATTTAGCTGGAGGCAAATGGTCAGTGGGGCTGGGATTTCTGTGAGTGAGATGGATTACAGCCATCAGGTTCGAACATTGCTGTGTCTCTGATCTGCTCTGCTGGCTGGTTTCCCACCAGTCCATCACTGGAGACAGCCCTGAGTTGGTTGTGTGCAGTCTGGCTTTTTTGCAGGGGTCAGTGCTCTGTTTCCAGGAAGGACCAGTGTGGGTAGAGAGCTGTGCTGAGAGGGTGGCCATTTTAATGAGAGGTTTCTGTGTGGTTTTCGGTTTCTTTTTTTTTTTTAATATTAATTAACCTTTGTTTTCTGTCAAGAAAGTTGTCCTGAAGCATGACTTAGCAAGGCAAACATGCCTGGACAAAGGGAGCATTAAGCCTGCACAGAGGGAGGCGAGAGGGTTACACCTCTAATTACTTTGTGTGCGTGTAATTTTTTTTACCCTCTGGTGACTGATGGGTCTTGAAAGGACTTGCTGGGGTTGGTGTGTGATTCACCAGGGCAGAGCGTGTTCTGGGCTGAGGCTGCTGGCTGTCTGGCCCTGAATGCCAAGGGCAGGAGATGCCCTTGTGCTGATGTTGCTCACGCCTGAGTCAGCACTTGTGCAGCACAGCTGCTCCCCAGCTGGGGGTCAGGCGTGGGATTCACTGCTCACACCCCAGCCCAGCTGGACAGGAGGACGCAGAGGCTTGGTTCTGCCACGTGAGCACTGTCTGGAGTGGGCTGGTGTGGGAGCATGTGTAGCAACATCTCCTGGTAGCAGTGTGGGTGCTGGGAGCCATCCTGGCTGGGTGTGAAGCACCGAGCTGCTGAAGTGCTTATGCCAGCCTAGGGGCTGGAGAAGGAGGCAATCCTGAACCCCCTTCACACATCCCTATACCCCAACAGGGAAAAAGGGATCAGTGCTCTCCAACCCTCCCAATAAGCAGCAGCCGACAAACTACCCAACCTGCCACCCTGTCCTTTTTTCTGGTCTTTGTGCCTGATCCTCGAGGCTCTCCTGAAAAAAATGTGACCTGGGATTGGCTAGGTGGCGAGTTAGAGCTCATGATATTCATGTGGGAAGCAAGAAGAGGGGAACTGAGGTGAAGGAGAAAAATGGGTAATGAGCAGTTGTGGGAATGGTGTTCAGGGAAGAGGAGGAGAATCTGGGGCTGCCCAGAAGAAAGGAGGAACTTGTGGAGTGGGCTGCAGTCCTGGCCTCAAAGCTGATGGATTAGGAGGGCTTGGCAGAGAGTTGGGGATCTGGTTTTAGGCAAATAGTATAAAATATGTGGAATTCAAGGAGGGAGCTCCAAAGCCAGTGGGCTTGGCTCCTAAAAATCCCACAGGACAGAATGAATTTTAGTCTGCTTTCTATAATGGTTTTCTCTTTCCCACTAGTTTTTTGATCCATTGACCAACTCTCTGCTGGTGGGGTGGTACAGAGGTCTGACCAATGATTTTCTTCTTCAAAGTTTGGTGAAAATCACTGTCCAGATAGGGGAGGAAAGGCCATGTTAGTGTCCACTTGGAGAGGAAGGCTGCAGCATGGGTTCAGCCAGAATATTAGACATCGGGGTATCTGTGTGGGTGCTTAAGGGCCAAGACGCACTCTTTGGCAGTATTGCTCCCAAGATGCCTGGCTCTCTTTAGGAAATGGTGCTCTTTCTGCACCAAAATAATGGAATCATTTAGGTTGGAAAAGACCCTTGAGATCATTCAGTTCAGCTCTAAACCCAGCACTGTCAAGTTCACCACTAAGCCATGTCCCTAAGTGCCATATCTACATGTCTTTTAAATACTTTCAGTGGCGACACCACCACTTCCCTGAGCAGTCCATTTCAATATTTGTTAACCCTTTCCATGTTAACCCATCCATTCTTCCTGATACCGATCTAAACTTCCCCTGCTACAACTTTAAGGGCATTTCCTCTTGTCCTATTTCTTGTTACAAGAAGGGCCAGAAGAGATTGTTGCAGAATTATATTTGGCATATGGAAGCCATCTCCCTGCCATGGCAGCTGGGAGATGCAGGGGATGAGACCCTTCCTGAGCTGAGTGGTTCCAGATTTGAATCCTGTAATTTTAGATATGGGGTTTCCCTGCTTCTGGGCATGACACTCAGTAACTGAAGTATATATTACTGTTGGGACTTTTTTCCAGTCCCTTTCTTCATTTCACCAACTCCTCTTTCCCGATGCTTTCATAAGTCTCAGTGGCTTAGAGAAAATATTTTTCCTATCTTCTTTCCCCCCCAATGAACATCTCTTCTATTGTTTCAATGAATGAAAAATTGTCTCTAGCCAAAGGGAATGAGAATCTTTGCCATTTTGAGCAAATTCTTATCCTACCAGGGTGGGAAAATCTATCTCTAGTGAGTGTCACCTAGATCTATCACCTAGATCTGTCACCTAAAATCTATCTCTAGTGTTTGGTTGATCCCACCAGCTCTTCTCTGGTGGTGGAAGATTAGTTGCAATTGAGTTTGGTTTTGGGTGTGTTGTGGCTTTTTGTTGTTGTTGTTGTTGAAACAAAACAAACCAAAAAACCCCACCAAAAACCCAAACACCCAAACCACCCAGCTGTCTGGGAGTTCTTTCATTAAATTGAGCTGAGGGACTGCAGCAAGCTACCTCTTTTGCAGGAATCTATTTTGGCTTGAAAGAAATTATTCATGCAGTTACACAATCTATGCTGAATTTTCAATTTGTCACAGTTTTCCCCTACCTCCTCTCTTTTGTTCACCAGCCCAGCTAGGCTCCTGCTGAGTCTCTTCATTGACTGACATGCTTTAGCAAGAGTTCTAATGTGTAGGTGCAGTCCTGATCCAGCAGCCCTCCGTGCTCTGAGATCTCTGCTTGGAATGAGGGGTCACAGTGCGCAATGAGGTTCTAGATTCTCTCCCAATTTAAGCTCACACTTTCTGAGAGGAAAAGCCATCATTTTTCATCACAAATTCTTTTCTGAGAGTCTGCAGTTGCCTTGTGTCTTGTCTTTCCTCCGTTCATCTGTGTGGGAAAACCAAGTGGTTCGCATTCCTTGCAGGAAGAAATCTTGGAAACAGAGGAGTGTGCAATCCTCTGCAGTCAAAACCTGAAGTGTGACTGAAGTGTACAGGTATTGGGGAAGATCTCAGGAGCCTTCACTTCATGAGTATCTGCTCTGATGGGTGGTAGCTGAGCTAATGTTTTATTTTTCTCAAACAATTTCACTGCTCATCCTGATGTAGGGAGCTCTGCCACCTGCAATAGGAACCTGAGCTGCTGCTGGCGCCTGTTAAATATTCAATAGGAGCCTATGTGTGATGCACATCTGTGGTGGGTTGGTCCTGGCTGGATGCCAGGTGCCCACTAAAGCTGCTCTGTGCCTCCTTCCCTCAGCTGGACAGGAGAGAGAAAGTATAAATAAAGGCTCGTGGTTCAAGATAAGAGTAGGGAGTGATCTTGCAGCACTGCTGCTCTCAGGTCAAGGAATTCATGCATGTGCACCCAGGTGGGATGGCAGAGAAGGCTGCTCCTGCCCACTCAGTCTCCCTGCAGAGCCTCGTGTTTGCAGAGGATCTACAACAGGAGTATGGGGATAAGGTTGTCTTGCAAAATGGTGAGTGTGGTCCTGAGGTCTCACCCTCATTCTCATGTGTTGCCCTCCTCCCTTCTCCCTAGGGAAGAATGGGTCAGTGGGGTGGTCTTGTGCTAGAGGAGCCATGCAGTGGGTGATGTTTGGGCAGCACCAGCACGTTTAGTGATGCAAATGTTTGTGGGATGTGGATTTTCATTTTACTCCTCCCATTCAATACTCTCTTTGGATCGGTGGAAGGAATTACAGCTGATAAAGCTAGCTGTTGCTGTTAACAAAAGATTTTTCTTTAAATTCCCTAAGAGGTCCAACAGAGAAAATAATAAATATTCACTTGTTATTCATGTTTGCAGGGTGTTCATGCTTTGGAGATGCACCAAGATGGTGGAATAAGAAGATCTAAGGGAGGGTATACACTCCTGGGGCTGTGATCAGGAGTATGAAGAACTGGTCACAAAAAAATAAAATAAAATAGAACAAGGCCAACCAACACTTCCCTAAAGACCACTTTTGCTGCTCTCCCTTGGTGCCTTGAACCTGACACCCCCATCTTTCCCTGTGCTGATTTCTGTTACTAATTTCTCTTGCTGCAACAAGTGTTAAATCCCAGCTGCTAAGCAGCAGGTCTGGGCTGTGTTTCAACCCCCTCCTCTTTCCCAGGAGCTGTTGACGTGCCTGTGCTTGCACCCTTCATGCTGTGTCCTCCATCCTGACACAGCTTTTTCCTTTCCTCTCCTTCTCTCACTTTTGAAGGGTTCAAGCTGGGGGTGTGATGTGTGTGGTGGCGTTTTGTTAGGGATATATCTGCCTTGACAATGTTCCTTGAAAGCTGTCCCAAACTGAACAGAGCAGAAAACTTGTGGAATATTTGAAATCTCTGACTAGTTCAATGCTCTCCTGGGTAATGGGGCAAATGTTGCTACTGGCAGACACTGGAGTTGGAAGGTCTTTTTGCTGCAGAAGGTACCCCTGACTTCCTCAGCTGTGGTGAGGCCAGCCTAGCCAGCCAGAAGGGTCCTCTGGCCTGCTGTATTTCGTTTGGGTCCTAAAACTGCTTTAAGTGAATTCAGACTTCATTTCTCCTGCTTGATCCAGCCCTCTCCCTGGGTTTCCTCCATGTGTGATGTGCTGGAGTCATGAAGATGTGGGAACACCTCCAGGCCTGGATGGTGTCTGGAGCAGAACATCCCATGTCTGTGTGTGGGGCTGCTGTGGGGTGCTGCACTGAGTGCGCAGGGGCCACGTCCCCTGGCTCCCCTTGTGCAGCAGCTGCAGGCAGGCGGTGAGCAAGCCTTGCCCACAGGCTTTGCGAGGTGAGCAACTGGCTTTGTGCTTCCCTGCAGGCTGCTCTGTAGCGTGTCTGTCCCTGCTTGTTTGTGCCACCGCCTGAGCCCCGGGGATGGGGAGGGCAGGATCCCCTGTGCTGCTCCAGGACCTGGTGCCGGAGCTCTCCACTTCCCTGCTCGGTGCAGGCAAGTGCATGCATGTGTTTTATGAGGCTGAGTTCACTGTGCCCGTTCTTTGTCTCTCCCCCACTCCCTAACATTTCCAAATCTTACATTTTTTTAAAATCCTCATCATATGAATGCACACTTCATGCGTCCAGAGCATCTGATTGCAGTCACAGTGCAGATCTTTCCCCTTTACAGGGGGGGGCGTGTCACCTCTACAGTGTGCCGTGCCATATTAACTCTGTTGGGAGGGCATCTGGGCAATAACGTGCAAACATGGTCCTTGTTTGGCTCTTGCACTCAGTAAAGACTTCTCTTTCTTGTTTTAAAGCAATGCACTGGCTGTCCCCTTTTTGAGCCTGGCTTTCTTCCAAATGAGCCTGTGTGTGGGCACGTGTGGATTATCTTTGTCTCTATGGTTACCCTGAAAACTTTTGAACCGGAAAATTCAGTGGAGGGATTGAGCTCCAAGATATTGGTTTCCTATGGCTTTTATGGAAATAGTTGCTGGGTGGTAGGACTGTACCTTGTTCATGTCTCCTGAGGGGTTGAAGCAGAAACTCAGCTAGTACTAAACATCAGAGAACCAACAATGTACTCACAAGCACACTCGCAGGAAAGAGACATAAAACTCCTTAAAAACCAAGCTTTGTTAGTTCTATTACTCAGGTGTATTAATATTAATTAGGTCATTTTACTAATTACCTTTTCATCTGTATGTAAGGTTGATAGCTTGCTGATGGGTCCCAGCTGGAAACTGTAGAGCATGAGAAACAGACCTTGAGATCTCCTCACGTGTGGGCAAGAGGGGGTTGATTATCACTTCCAAGAGCTCTTGTTTGCTAGGGCTTTAAATCATTTTGTCAATTCCTGAGATTTCATGTGGGATGGAGAATTGCTGTCTCTGATGAGGGTTAAACATGTGTGTTTTAAGAGAGAATTAGTGCATGTAAGCGATTCACTGGTGTGTGCTTTCTAAGAGTTGCTGTCAACATTTTGAGACGATAACAAGTAACAGCACTTACAAATATCATCATCATCATCCTTAAGTTTTGTCTCTTTTCAGGCACCTCCCCAGTTGGGGATTTAAAGATGTTTCTAATTAGTCACTGTTTTAGGTTCTGGGAGATGAGAGTTGCTGAGCTCTGTTGCAGAGATGTCTGTTCTGTCCCTCCCTGGATCTTATTCTGGGATGAGCATTGTCTCTGCTCCACTCATGAAGGTCACACACTCTACAGTGAGTGTGAACAGATAAAGCAGGGGACTGGAAGGGGAACCTTGCGTTTGATGTTTCCCATGGGCTTAAGTTCTCTTAGAAGGGAGACAATCACTGAGGACTTACTGGCTTGTCTTGCACTGTCAGTTGGATGTGCCAAGTGCTTTTTCTTCCTCTGCCTTGTCCAGCTGCAGTGGCACACAGATACTGTCTGGCACCAGCAGGTTTTCCAGCCCAGCTGTGTCTCTGGGTATTTCCATGCTAGGCTGGACAAGACTTGGTAAGCAAAAATGTGTAGTCACTTGTCAGTCCCTCTAGACTGACTGTGAGAGTCAGGTCCTGTGGGTGATTTTTCCAGTGTGTTTTTTTAAACATGAGTGGTGACATTTCCCACACTCCAGTCATTTCATGTCTGGTATAATAATAATTGGTATAATAATCCTTGGAGCCATTTAAACTATTTGTTACTCATTAAATGAAAATTGGCAGAAATTTCTGTACTTAAAATACTATGAATTTGGTGTTAGAAAACCGAATGGAAAGAATTCATCCATGCCAGTCCCCTGAAAAGACAATCTTCTTGGTTCTGCTCCCTGGAGAACCCTCCAGTCCATTGTCATTTTGGGCAGAAGAGATGTTAAAACTGACCTCATCCTCCCCCAGTTCAAGAGTATTTTGGTCGAAACCTTGCCATTTTAAGGCAATTGTTCCTTTCTGGCTTGTCAAGCCTTTTCTTTCCTATTCTTTGCAACCTACTGAAAGCTACTGCTAACACGCCTGCCAATGGCAGGTTGATGTCTGTCAGACTTTCCTGATTCCTTCCTCAGCTCCAAGCCCAGTTCCCTTTCTCCAAGTATTTCTTGATAATACAGAACAAAACAACCTTCAAGTTCAGACTAAGCTGCTGCAGAAAATGCTGTAGTCCCCAGAGGTTCCAGGTGGGAATCCTGATGGCAGCATGGGTTTGAACTACTGCTTTTTCTGCATCAGAGCATAAGGAAGGACAGGGTCACAAGTTAATGTTGCTCTCAGAAGAGACAATGAAGGCTTGGACTGAGATGGGGAAACAAAGAGGGGGAAGTGTGTCCTTCCCTGAAACAAGAGCTGCTGTTGCTCAAAGCAAGGAGTGAAATAACATTAAAATATAATTGATGATGTAGCATAAGTGGTGGAGACAAGGCAAAGAGGTAGCTGCCTCTGGACATCTGCACATGAACAAACAGCTGTCTTGGGAAGAAATTAATTTGCCCTGGGAAGAAACTACTCTGGATAGGAACTGGTTAGGGCAGGTTTACTTCAGCACAAGGTTGCATCATGTAGCCTTTTTTCCCTCCCCTTAGGCCATCTGGGGATTTCCTGGCTGATCCTGTTCATGCTGCTTTCTCTGGGTGCTTGAGAGATCTCTGTTAGGTGCTTGTGAACAGCTGTGGGGGATGAGCATTGGGCTGGCCTAGCTCATTAAGGGAAAATGGGTTCAGAGCAACTCAGGTGATCTGGGGGCATTAATTGGTGGGAGAGGAGGACAGGATTTTTCTTTTTCATCGCAGCAGCTTTCTGAAGGCATGCTGTGATTGGGGAGATAGGTAAATGGCAGCTGTATTCATGGAAGCACTGAAATAAGATTCTCACTGTTCTTGGCAAGGATTCTTTGCCCTGCTGTGTTGCCTCAGCAAGGCACACTCATCTTCCAGTCATTACTCATTCGCTTGTTATTTCATTTTGTGGGGGAGATAATAACCAGCTGAGGCGATAGGGCAATGTGAGAGACCAGGCTGCTGTCTTAAACCGCTGTATTGTCCCTTTGTCTTTGCTTTGTCCTCCTTCCCAAACCCATGGCTGCCCAGACCATACAATGGAGAGCAGGCAAGAGCATTCCTTAGGGTGGGAGGAGGAACAAACAGTTTGGATTTTTGCAAGTCGAGTTGCCCAACACTGGAGTTACATTATTCAGTGTGGAAAAAACAAGGGCTAAACATTGGGATGGTACAGTGTTGGTTTCAGAGAACTTACAAATTGTGATGAATTTATGGAGACCAAAGGCTCAGGGCTAGAGGACTTCATCGTGTGGCTGGTTATTTCAGGCCTTGGGAGGTTCAGCAGGAGCAGGTGGATTTGAGAGAGCTCAGTTTCAGGACCTGAACCTGAAGATCTACATTACCTAATCCAGTCATGAAGCAGTGAGGTTAGGGGTGCTCACCCTTTCCCTTAGAGCCCGGCTGTTGTTCTTTGATGAAAAAGTCTTTAGGATACAAGATTATTTCTAAGTTAGTCTGTTGAGCGAATTGTATACTGGGACTCTGTTGTCTTGGAGGAACCTCAGGTCAACACATTGACTTCATTCACATTATCACAAGTGATAACAGTAGCATTTGGTCAAGTGGCTCAGGTGAAGAGTTAGATTTATCACTTCTAGGAGTCTGACTTTTGCTCCCAGGGTCTTACAGTTCTTTCAGGACCAAATCTTGGTCCTTCTGAAGCTGTTCACTGACTGGGAACAGCCTTCTCCTGATGAATAAATAGCTTATTACTGCTTGACGTTTCTCAAGGGCAAGTTGAAGACTACTGTTGCCTCTTATGTGCCTAAGCTCACGTGTGTTTTGGCACGTACACCTCTTTGATATGAAAAATGACTGGGTTGAGAAAATGCAAATCACTTCTGCAAAATTGCTGATTCTTGTTGTATGAGGGAGGAAGGAAAAAAAATTGATGCCCCCAAATCTTTCCTGAAATTTCCAAGTTTGAGGAGTGTCCAACCTCTCCCAGGCTTGGTAATCACAGTGCCTGGTGCCAAGCAAGAATAGGAATTTTTCAGCAGGTAAGAAGGTAATGGTGAGGTGAATTGTGTTTGGTGCTGTGGGGGAATATCTGTGTTCTCTTGCTGTGTGATGGAGAGTGGGGGACATGTCAGGGTAAGCATTCAGAGGCAGTTGTCTGTACCTCCTGAGTTTCTCCATGGGGTCAGTTTTGCTCAATCTCCATAGCCTGAGGAAAAAACTCGAGTCAAATGCACAGCTCAGGATTATTGTCTAGGGTTGTCTTAGTTTTGGGCAGCTGCAGTGCATGAAGTTTTTTGTGAAGAGGCAATTTTTGGAACAAGGCAGGTGAGGTAATTACCACAATCCTTTTTTTTCATTTTGCTGAAAGCCTCCAGCCTTTACAGGGCTGAAGAGCGAAAGAAACTGGGACTTTCCCCCAATCTCCTGCCCCTTTTTACTTTAACCTGTATGTTTAGTGATAATAGCATGACAAAATAAAGGGGAATTATTTATGTGGCACTAAAAGCACAGTCAGTGTCAGAGCAAGGGACTTGCACCTAAATATCTATTTTAGCTACATGGCCGTCCTTGCCATAGTTACAAGGATTTTTTTCTATCTTCTGGCTTGATACTAACAGACATTCTGTCAAGGATGGGATTTGTATGGTCCCTTTTTTATAGATGTGTACTGCTGGACAGAGTGATAAAATTACTTCCTCAAGGTCTCTTAAGGATTGAGAAGCAGGGTAGGAGGGCTCAAATCCAATTCGCTTGAATCCTGGTTCATGAACTTGGCTCTGAGACTGTTTATGGGACCTTCCTGGTGTCAGGATTGACTTCCTTCAAGTCAGCTGTATTGTACCACCATAAATTACCTTAACCAGATTATGGCCAGGGCCACATTAGTTGCTTTCAAGGACTTTTCTGTGAAACAGAGCACACAAAAATTGGAGTGGGATCAGAAACAAAGAAAGTACTGAAAACAGAACGCTTTGGTCCCACAGTCAGTAACAAAATGGGGACTGAGACTTTCTTAGTCTACCAGAATACATTTTTGTCTTAGTCTAATTCATCCTCTTTCATTTGCATTTCCCCTTTTTTGGCTAACATTGGTTTTGATGAAGAAATGTGCCAGAGCCTGTGACATCCATGACAAGTCCATTCAGAGTCCCTCATGTTGAGCCAACACGACTGACTCCATCTCAAACAGACCAAAGATGAGGCCACAATTAGCAAAGACTTAAATATTCTGCAGTGACAGGTTTTTGTGGTGGTATTCCTCTGTGATGGTGTGTTTTGTTTTATTTGATAGTATCTTCAGAAGGGAGGAAGGTCTGGGTGGCTGTGATCAGAAGTCAAGGACCCAGAACTGGTGATACCAGAAGCACTGGCATATAGTCTGTATGGACTGGTAGCAGTGCTGTCCTAGCTATAGTGGTGTAAAGAAGAGAAAGGCAACCTTTGTGGGAAAGGTGGAGTTAAAAATTAGGGAAATTAAGAAAATGGAGGAAATTCTATAGGGTGAAAAGAGTTGTGTGTCTCTGTAATGTTACTGGAAAGATAAAAGTTTCCAAAATAATATTGCTGTGGGAATTTAGGAATGTATCTTAATATCTAGGAATACACATTGGCAAATTCATTTTGTTAATAAGGTAAAATGTAGACATGCCTGGATGTGATAGCCCAGACTTTTTCATTAGATAGGGCACCAGCAAGTGGAGGTGCTATTTTAGGTTTTGTTTTGGTAACTAGTGTTGATGTTAAGAGGGCCTGATTGTACAGAGGAATCTTGGACCTCATGCTCATAAAATGGATTCCTTTTAAATTAAATGGAAGCCTAAACAAAAGTAGATCTGGAACTAGGATACTTGTTTATTTGAAAGGGCAGACTTTGAAAAATGAAAAAACCTGGTGGGTGAAGTCATCTGGGCAGAGAATTGTGAATGTAGAATGCAGAGGATACAGAGCCTCTAATTCAGAGGTGCAGAAACCATCCGGAGGAAAGGTCCTAAGCACAGGAGGAAAACAGGGCAGGAAAGGGCTCCTTGCTGAAGCTGGTGAATGGCCACCTTAAAAAAGATAGTTGGGATTAAACAGAGAGTCTGTAAGGAATGGAAAAAAAGACTAATTGGCAAAAAAGCAATGTCTTAGAGGTCAGGAAGGGTAGGGATAAAATGAGAATTGCCAAAAGTCATGCTGTGTTAGGCCTGGCAAAAGAAACTAAAACAAATAGCAACAGGTTTCTCAGCTACATAAATAAAATTAGACTTGAAGCCGCTGTGCAGCAAGGACCAACTGGAAGATCAAAGATGATGTAGGTGTGGATCCAGTATTAACCAAATTTTGCTTCAGTGTTCAGTACAGTTGGAAGGGATGAGAACATGGAAACCTTGGAAACCAAGGGGAAGAACTAAAAGAATCAAAGAGTCAAATTGATTGAAATCAGTCAGAGGGTAGGAGCACCAGCCCTGGTGGAAACTGTAGGTGTGAAGACATTGAATACTTGGGATTGCACTGTTAGGCTCATTACTATGAAGAGAGAAAGCCCAGAAAAATTTTTCAGGGTAAATGATGTGGATGGTTTGAGAGGGTCAGGAGTGGGATAAAACAATTGCATGGAGCGCTGGGATGGGCAGTGAAAGACCAGGCTGGAGACTGATGAATGGGACTTTTTGCTAGTGAAACCTGCCAGTGGACAGCCAAGACCTGTGTGTTAATTGATCCCAGGATGAGGAGGGACTTCCATCCTGCTTTGCAAAAACCACCCGGGCTCACCCTGTATCCAGAGAGAAGTGTCCCACGGGGAGGGAAGTGTTAACCCCTTGGAAAGCAGCTGGCAAGCCCTGAGCAGCAGTCATGAGCCTGAAAAAAATGGATGTAGGCAGGCACAGGTGCAGGGAAGAGCTCCAGGGGAGTGGGAGCTTGTGCCACGGGGAGGGCTTGGCTTCTCTGATGAGTTACAGGAGGAAAACAAAGACAGGGAGGGGAAAGAGAAATGTGAGCGAGAGAAGAGTTGTTGGCATGAGGACGTCATACCATAAGTCAGCCCTAATAATATCCTGTCTAGAAAATATGGCATCTTCTGCTGGCTGGGGCACTGTCCTTCTAGGATGACATCTCCAGGTGATACCTCAAGGGCGGGGCAGATACTTTTCTGCTCCCAAGGATGCTGCTGTGATGTGGCTGATGGAAAGTCTCATGTCCAGTGTCTCAAGGAGGCCCTTGAACTAATCCCAGGGAGGATTTAACTTTTTTCCTTAAAAGAAGAATTTTTTAAAAATGTTTCAGTTCTCTTCATGAGCCCAGCAGGTTTTGTCAATACATAGGGAAACAGTGCTGACTCTGCCATGCTAATGCTCCTTCAGCTTGGCAGAAGGCAGGTTTTGTCATGGGAGAGTGATTGTTAAAGATCAATGTGAACAAATGATGATCAAAACTAAACTCAAAATAAAATTGTGGTCTCAAGAATTTGAGGTTTCATTCACAGTACAGTTGGATTGAGGCTAAAGCAGTATTTCTGTTTCACAGTAAGTTTTACTGTTCTGAATTTTCAAAGGGAATGGAGAGATGGTTTTGCTGTTGTTGTTAATACTGTTTTTTGGGTGCAGATCCCTAGTCTGCCTGTTTTTTTAATTGATTTTATATTTAATTGTAGCAAACCAAGTGGTATGACATTTTCTTACCTAAAGTGAGTTTCCATCTGTTTATTTATTTACTGAGATTTTATTGCTCAGCATTTCAGAGTAGCAGAAGTGTCATGTGTTTGTTTTCTTTAGGCTCTAGAGTTTACTCTGCAACCAAGCCAAATTACTCCAGCTTTGGGGAGAGCTGAAATGAGGAAATCTGTACTTTGTGACCTTCAAGTTTAAATGAAAGGGGATTTGGCAAATGGAACAAGTGATCGACAGTGAATATTTGCAATGGGTAAATGGTGGAAGGCTTTGAAACAAAGCTTTTATCCAATGCCAATGACTAGATAATGTTGGTAAAGTTGGGAACCGAGCTAGAGAATTTGTTGCTCAAGAGGAGGTATCAGGTATGTTGTCTGAGGCCAACAGCCCTGACAGAAACAGGGAAAAGGATAGCTGGCATTTCTGATACTTTAATTGCAAATGAAACAAAAGCTGGTAGGGGAGAAACTGAGAAGTGTCAAATGCCTTTAAGGCCTCCAATCTTCCCCAGCTTACAGTGGGCCTTTCTAGACTGATTTATTCCTGTGACTCAGTGAGGACTGGATTTTAAGCATTTGCTTCTTTCCACCTCCAAGCTCCCTCAGCATGGCCCTGCTGCCTTTGGGGCAAAGGAGCAAGATGCACTTAAGAGTTTTTATAGCTCATTCTACAGTTTCATTCTGGGAACATTGCGGGGAGGCTGATGGCTGTTTCGATGCCAAATATTCATCAGCCTTCTGCCATTTTCCAAGTTAATTTGTCTGAATGACTTCTCTGATCACTTCTCACATTTTTCTGGTGCTCTATTAAGAGTTTGTTCTTTTGTCCATCTCTGGGGCTGTTTCATTATATGGATGATGCTGCTCCATTTTCTGTCCAGTTTAAGGATTTGTGCTGACCTTGTCAGTTGTGGCAACTGATTGAGCCCACTTTTGTAATGAGTCAACATCTGGAGGCCTCCATCCCAGCTCCACTGCAGTAGGTGATCTGAGCACTGCCTTTTCTTTGGTGGAGGTTCTTGGTTAGGGGATCATTCCACATGGTGTCAGGTCACCTCTTAGGACATCCATTTCTGATGCTTCCAGGTTAATTTTTCCCAGCTTTACAGCCAGAAGGACAATGTCCCATTCTCGAGCCTGCTTCCTTGTCCAGTTCACACCACAGATTTTTGCTGTGTGAATGGCTGTTTTGACTAGAACACTACAAAAAACATTTTGTCTTGCCTTTAAAATCACTCATAGCATGATTCACTATCCACAACTATTTTGTAAACTATACCAGTGGCTAATTATTTAGATTGTCCATGTTTGTCTAATCCAGTAGTTTTCATCTCAGTAAAAGTTGCATATTTATAAGAGTTGTTAATTCCTTTTGGTCTTCCTAGACTTAACTATAGGTGTAGTCAAATTTTTCCTGGTTACTCTTTTTCCTTTCTAGTATTTTACCTGACCAATCTGTCCTCCTTTCTTCTGTGGTGCTCCATTATATATTTTAGGAACAAGAGAGACGCTTGTGTGGAATTATCTCCACAGGTTTTACTCACTTTTGCTTTTCATTATTGATAAGCATTTTCCATTCTCCTCTTCTCTTACACCTCCTTAATAATAAATATGTTGTCCCATCAATTTACAGAGTGTTCTGCAGACCTCAAAAGAGGCAAAGTCTTCTCCCACCAATTTCTGGTCTTTTTATGCATCTGCCATGCTGCTGTGGGGGCACTGGGAGCAGAGATGATACAGCTTTGCAGGGAAGCACCCACATACTGCAGAGGCTGGGTGTATTTTGCTCCTTTGGAGCTCATTGGGAATGGAAGACCTCCTAATTCCCTTTCAGAGAGGGGAGGACATAGCAGCTGGTGATACTACACATGGCAAGAGAGTGGAAGTGTCCTGAAAGTGGACATGCCCATTCTACCTTCTCTGGTCCTGTAACAAATCCTGTCTTGGAATGCAAAGTTTGCATTCACCTCCTGTGAGGTGTTAAATGCCACCAGTAACTCTTCCCTGCTGACTACAAACCCTTCCCTCCAGCATTACCTGTTCGCTGCTCCTATCACTCACTTTCTGAGTGATATAGGAGGGAGTAATAGTGAAATGAGTTGTTAACTCAGCTCTTGCAGCATTAGGGATGTCTCTGGTCTGGTGGAACTTGATGATGAAGAGATCTGTGGCTCTGTAGGGATCAGCCAAATGAAGCTGGTAGAAATGAGATCAGCCCAAGGATTTTCTTATCCTGGAAAAAAATGAATAGGAAGACTCAATAGGAAGAATTGAAGAAATTCAATAGGAAGACTCAAATGTAAATATGATGATTGCAAGCACATGTGGCTGTGGCTGTCCATCTTGAGACCTGTTCAGTGAAAAGTGGATTTATCTGTTTGCCAAGAGCAACATGCTTTTCCCTTTAACCCTCAGGAAGCCTTTCAGCTTTAGTCTGGCTGACAACATCATGGTTTATTTAGCAAGGCAAAGCATGGTTAGGCTGAGGGAGCAGTGTGAGAGGCCACAGCTGGGCTTTGAGAGAGACAGGGATGGGGCAAGGGAGAAAACAATTAGGAAAAAGCAAGTGTTCTGGTGCAGTTTTAGAGTGGGACTTGTAATGTTCAGTGGTAAATAGCTGGTTAATCAATGCCAGATTGTCTCTTGGAAGTCCTCTTAATTACTTCAGCCTGTGCCAGACACTGATACCCTTGAAACCTGAAAAATCCTATTAGAAGGTGCTTTCATTGGTTCTCGGCCAACATGTTTTGCAGTGTGACAAGAGCTAGCACTGATGGGCTGGGGCCATTGGGGCAGCACTGGGGGTGGCACTGGAAGGGTCTCTGTGTCTCTCGTCAGGAGCTTGCAGTGAGTTCCTTGCACTAGGGTGGTGTCACAGCTCTCCGGCTAACCAGGCAGCAGTAAGAACTGCTGCTGCTGTTTTCCATGTGCTTTGGCTTTGTTCCTGTGCCCTCAGCTCATGCCAAGATCTTCTGTAGTTGTGAAAAGGCCGGGCATTTTTCTTTCTCTTTAAAGAAGAGGTGTCCTGGCTCTCAGCCCCTCACCAGGGCTGTGGTTGATTTTGGAGGCATATGTGGCATACAGCAGGTGCACTTAGCATTCTGAAGGTCACCCCTTGGCTAAGGGGTCTTCAAAACCTGTCTCAGTGGGGTATAAAGGCCAGCACTATGGTGTATAGGTCTTTCTGCTGACTTGTTCCTGTGGGCTGATGGAAAACTATGAAGCAGGAACAAGAAGATCACTATTTTTCAGTTTCATTTGGCATTCCATTAAAAGCTCAAGCAGAGCACAGAACTAAACTATGAAGGTCATTGCTGTAAGAGGTTGGAAATGGCCTTGATATAAGTGGCATCTTAAAGTAAGTATAGAAATTCACAGAAATATGGCTGGCTAAGAAATGTGATGGTCCATGTGCAGCCTCTGGCTTGGAAAGTCCCTATGTCATTGGTTTCCAGAAGCAGAGATTATCAGTCATTACAGTCCTCCTGCCATCAGCTGCTGGTCACAGAGGAGCAGCTCATCCCCTGACTGCTCTCTGCCTTCCCTAACTTTGGAAGATGGGGTGTCCTTTTGAGGATAACTTGGTGTTCCCACAGGTGGAGTCCAGCTGGGTCCAACTCTAAAGCCTGAAGAGGGATTTTTTCATAGGAAAGATGGTTTTGCTTTGTGCATATGAGCTGTGCTGGAGGAAGAGAGGAGGGCAGGGAGAGGTTTAGAGGCTGTAATTTGCTCACTGCCTTCCTCCCAAAGAATCCAGAAGAGTTTGTCTTGTTAAAGACAGGTCTGTTTTCCTCTCTAGTGAAACAAGAGTGTCTGAACATCCATTACCAGTTTGGGATAGGAAGTGCAGAGTTTAATTACATTTTGACTCTCTTTCACCTCACTATTTAGATATTTCTTTTCCTGGGCTTGAAGTCTTGTTGGACTGGGACAGGAAGGACCAGAGGAGCTCATTTGGCTGCTAGAAGTACGCCTTGCTTTTTGCTTGCTTCGAGGGTGGCTTTTGTGTTTAGACATCTGAGAAAAGATACCAGGCAGCAGGGATAAAGGATGGTTGGACTCAGCGCTGCAGCATGAAATCAAACTGGAACATAGTATTGGGAGAGCTGACAGTGCTTCGAATATCTTATTCACATAGGAGGGGGACAGGCAGGACATTGATGCCTCTTCCATTGGAAGAGTTGAAAGCCAGAGTTCGCAAGATGTGACAGTGGCCGAACAGGATTCTCTTGTATGTGGGGGGCAGGTGGACAAGAAGCTGATGGTCAGGGCAGGACACTTGGGGAGATGGCTGGTGGGGGTGGGGAGTGTACCTCATGGGCACAAAAAGCAAGTGGTGGTGTAACTGAGGAGCTTCCTTCTGGTTGCCTGAAACAGATTGTGGGGATTGCTGCATCACAGCCATGATGTTTGGTGGTGTGATGAAGCATCACTTCATGCAGCCATGTCCTCTGAAGCTGCAATAGTCCTGATTTCAGGAGGTCATCCTGCTTTTAGCAGGTATAGAGCTCCTGGGCTGCTTGTGTGGGTTGCATTCTGTGTTAGTATTAAGCAGCGTAATGTATTTGTGCGCATTTGGTGCTCTGTGACAGTCAGGCAGCCTGCTGAGCAGTCTGGGCCTCAGTCTGCAGTGAGACAAATACTGTCTGGGATAGTGCCCATCCTATATTATGGCCTGAAAGCTGTGGAAGGATGCTGGGCATGGGTCCCTGTGAGGATGCCACAGGCCAGTGAAGGGGTCCTGACTCCTTGCCACAGGAAGCAACAGTCCTGTTCTCCCAGTGGCTCTGAAGTACTTAGGGTGGCTTAGTGGGAAAACAGCCAACTTTACAGCCAGCGCTCCTCTGTGTTCCCAGCTACTGTGTGCCTGGCTTCTGGTTTCACAGGGAGACAGGCATCTTCCAGCATAGGAACTGGCAAAGGGCATTTCAGGTAACCTTTCCTCAGTCTGGGGGCATGATGGACCCTTGTACTTTCTGGAAGGGCTTCAAGCACTGCATGCATCCAGTGCAGGCTTCCTGAGCTGGGCATTTCTGTTGTTCAGGCCACCTGGAAGGATGTACCAGAGGAGTCTTGCAGCATGATTGTTTGTGAACGGTCGCTGGCACTAGCACAGCCTGCACTGGGTGGATGGAGTGGGACATGCGGGCTGTGTTTTGATTCTGCTTTTCCTGTTTGTTGTAACTTGGCAGAGGCAAAGTTTCAGAGACTGCAGGGGCAGCAAGATCCTTTTTCTTTTCTTTCTTCCTGACATGTACTACACCACGGTCTGCCACTAACTCGAATTTTTTGCTGGGGAAACAGAGTGGGAAGGGAGGATTGGTGGGGTTGAGGTCTGCAGCTTCGAAGCACATATATTTAGGATGAAGAATATTTAGGATGGGGTTTGTTGTCTAGAGAGGAGACTTTCCTAAAGGCAGCCCCAGAGATTGTGAGCAGCTGTCACAGCGGCTTTTGTTCTCACTTCAGGTGGGATTTCAATGGAAAAAAAATTTAAAAAGAATGAAAAAAGAAACAAACTTCAACCACACAAAATGCTTTCCCCACGGCCTGTTCAGAAAATGGAGATAAAGCAGTAATAAAGTCAAGTGCTCAATTAAGCCAGATGTATGTGCTTTAAAGTACTAACAGATGTGGCAACAGTGGCTCTAATGAAGTGGAGCTTTATGGACCAAGTGTGGTGGATGGGTATGGGTGCCCATTGCTTCCCGATGGGGAATAGTGCAGCAGTGCTTTGGTTCTGGGGACTGATGAAATGGGGTATGTGGCTGTTGTTTGCCACTGTCTCCTTGACTCCTGCCCCTGCCTCTGGGATGGCTATGGTTACATTGCTTTCCAGTTGTGGTGGTCTGTCTGAGAGCAGTGTGAGTTACAGCACTCCAGGGAAATTCACCTACTGACAGCCTCCTACCTTAGGGCTCCTGGGACGGTTTAGTGCTTTCCTTGATGAGCTCCTTCCTCAGACCCTGTGCTTGGGGACTTACATGCCCTTAAACGACTGCTGCATTTTGCTTTGAAAATTTAGGGGTTCCAAAATGCAATAGATAAAGCCCAGGTAAAATCTGTTGCTTGCTGTACAACACCAGCAGAGTACAGTATGAGCTATACTTGCTGCAGAGCAGCTGGCTGTGGCTGGGGAGGCTCACCCATGCCAGGCTTACACTAAGGGTTGGTTTGGAGAAAGACATAAACATCTGTATTCCACACGCCATCTTATGGTGTTTGACATTTTGGGGTGAACTCTGTGAGAATGCCAGCCCTTCTTGAAGCCAGGGGATTCCCTGCATTTCCTTGCAGGAGCTCATTGTTTCACTATTTGGGTTGTTTACAAAGGTAGGGGTGGTTTTCTCTAACTTGGGAACCATCCTACCCAGTGTATCAGCAGATCACGCTTTTTGAGGGCTCTTTGCCACATGCCTGGATCTCTTCCAAGGCTTTAAGTAGTATCCAGATCGTCCCACCAAGAAGGGGGTGCTGTGTAGATCAGCTGTAAAGCAAACGCACCAGGGCGCTTGGTGCTGAGCGTGCTGGCTGGCTGTACACAAAATGCTTTCTGGAGCTCTTTGAGTGGAAAGCTGACTGATGTGCATCCCAGCTTCCCTTCCAGTGGTTCAGCTGGCTTATCACATTTGTCTCCATCACTCTCTTTTGTGGTGGTCTGTTTTTTAAACTTCGCAATGCTTCCATCCTCCTTGGGAATGCAGCTACTGATGTTTCCCTGTCTTTTCTTCCTTCCTCTACCACAGTTTTATGGCTCTCTCTTCCTGCCTTTTGCTCAGCAGGAGTCTGCAAACTCCTGAGGTTTGAATTTGGGCAACTTCATGGGTGGCCCAAAATAGAGTCATTTTCAAACAAAATGAGATCCAGCCCTTTTTTCTATAAAGGCAAGAGACCAAAGCAACAACATCAGAGTGAAGCAGCAGGCTGCCTGGCACTGCTTCCCTCCCACCTGTGGGGAGGAAACTTCCCCTTCTGAAGGCCAAGTGGCATGGATGTGGCCATGCTGTTGGCTCTGGAGGTTGGAAGTTACTGAGGGACCGTAAAGGTACCAATGATTACTTGCATATGCATGGCCCTTGTATACCACAAACAGTTACTACAGATCAAATTGCTGCCTTTTGGTAAAGTGTCCATGAGTTTGAACCTTTCATTGTGTTCCTGCATGCGAGCATGTGCCAGTCAGCAGTGGGATGAATCTGCAAGGTCTTTCTTTTGTCAAAACTCCCAGTTGTTTCAGTAGCATTGTTGTATCAGTGAAGACTTTATGCTTAGAGAGTGGCAGTTGCCTTCCTTCAGTAAATGCACATACTAAAATAAATAGTAAATGTGCATAACAAATACACACGCAAGACCCGGTTCAGTCCCCCCTCATAGAGTACTTGAACACAAGGGTTCAAATACAGCTCTGCCTCTAGCTGGGAGAGGGGTAAGACAAGGGTTAAAGAAATTGAGCAAAGTGACTGCAAAACTGAGTGAAATTTTGCCCGAAGAACAGATGAACAAAGAGTTTTGACATAACTTGAAACAACTGTGATGTTGCTTAGCTTGGATGTCAAATGAGAAAAAGAACACAATCTGGGAATAGCTCAACTTGTGGCTTAAATGTGGGATATAGCAACTAAGTAATAGCCCTCATGAGGAGGGCAGAATAATGACTGTGAATGCTGGAGGCAGCTGAGAGATGCTGGTGGGCAAAAAAGACACAACTAAATTGCAGCAGATACGCCCTCTTTCTACCTATGGTTCTGTGCTCTTATTTTATTTGGAGGCACCTATGCTTTGTCCCTGGGGAATGCAGGTTTCCGGGGAAAAAGCAAACATGATTGGCTTTGAGGGCTGGTGCATGGCTCAGGGGCTACATGGGGACAGTGTCTCTAGCAGACCTTAAGGTGACACTGGTGGTAGTTAGGCTCTGGCAGAGTTCCTGAGAAGGTAGGAAGGAATTACTGTAGTAATAGCGTGTTTTGAAAAAGGCAGACTTTGAGGAAATGTGCAGTGAGATTTGGGTGGGTGGTGAGGGGAGCCCTGGCCTGAGCTGCCTTCTGGAAAATTGACTTAGAAAAAGTGAGATGTTATTTAAAAACTAGTAATGCAAATGACTGAAGTTCATTACATCTGTGTACCATAACTGGAGAAGCCAATGTGGCTGAGAAGGGAGCAGAGCAACACCTGAGATAGGTGAGAGATGGCTCTAACAGGCAGGGTAAAGGACCTTTCTGGGTTTTAAGTGTTTTTTGCTTTGTGAATTGTTTTTTGTTTGGTTGGGGGCTTTTTATTCCTGGTTTTGAGACTTTTTCCCCCTTTCTTGAGGGTGTAAGGTCAGACTTCTGGCTGTGCAGCACACAGCTTTCCCAGATGATGCAGTATGCTGCTGCAGGCTCCTCTGGTCATGGCTGTGTCCAGAGCCACTTCCCCACCAGCCATTGATCCTGATGAGGGCTGTGAACAGGCACCAAATGGTTACTCACAAACCAGTGAATTGCAGTTGGGCTTCCAGAGCCAGGGGACATCTTTTTGGTGAGCCTTTGTCCATCCTTGAGGAGCCAGAACAGGCAGAGGGCATTGTCAGAGACTATCTCCCTTACCTTCTTACATGATAGAACCCACAAAATTTCCCTCAGCCACCTCTCCTTGAAGCAAGGTATCTTGTATTTGGCTAAAGCACCCTATCCCAGGAGACATGGACAGATGTGAGCACTTCCTCTAGTAGTCCCATCTTTTCATTTGTGCAGGTTCAAACTGATCTTTGGCAGTCTATCTCCAGCTAGTGTGGTATTTGCTTGTTGCTGCCTGCACCTAGAAAGGTAATAATTTAAAAATAGGAGAACAGTCTGAAAAGATCCTGTATACTGTAATTTTTCCCAAAATGTGTGAGCGAGGTAGAAATGTTTAGTGTGATTGTGAAGAGTTTCTTGTTTGTGATTGTGTGTCCAGCAGATCATACGTTCTTCATCAGCCCTTCCTGGCAGGCTGCAGAGCATCATACCTGGGAATCAGCCTTGCTGAGATTCACAGCTCCTGTTATTCTGGCAGCCTCCGCCTCTCCTGCAGGAAAGAGAGGTGCAGTAGCCCAACAGAGATCATCTAGATAGTAATGAACATGTAGGCATCCTCATGGAGGCTGCAGTAAGGAAACTCTTCTGTGCTTGCATGCTCTGGACTGTGGGTTGCAAAAACCCTGACAGGTTTGGACTCGGGGTTAGAATGAGCCCATGTTTCCATTGGGGAAATACAGGTAATTCAAACATGGCAGTTAAACCTATAGGAAATGAAGAAGGTGGTTTTGTGGTTTGATTTTATTCTGGAAATTCATAGGAACCAAGGATTTAGGTGCTGATTTTATACTAGAAGTTGATTCAGGCTTTTTGCGGTGCCTGAAGACCACACGGATGCATGTGAGTGACCGGAGAAGGAGAGCAGAGACTTGGCCTGGTAAGATTAATGGCTTGTTTCATTCAGGCAGAAGCCCCTAATGACTCAGTAGTAGCTAGTCTGGGGATTTTACAGACAGGGTCAATGTCAAATTGGGACAAAATTGCAATGCAATTAATTTAAGCTTGGAAGTGTTTTCAAGTTAATTCATTTGGTTCTGCTGGGAAGGTTGGAGCTTTGCAGAGGGCTAATTGTAGAACTGTGTTGAAAAGGCTGAGATACGGTTCACTAACAAGGGGGAATGCTTTTATGGTGGCAGGGAGCTCCGTGAGCCTCACTCAGCAAAACCTTCCAAACACGTTAAGGTCTTTCCCCTGAGCATGCTGCCTTCACACATGTTGAGGTTAAGTGCTTGTACAAAAACACTGTCATCAAACGTGAGATAGGACCCTGAGGCTCCTCAGCCTCAGCTTTTAGGTAAGTCCAGAGTGTCTCTGCTGTAGGTGCGCACTGGGGATACACAGCAGCTCTGTGCTTGGGAGATGTGGTGAAAGAAAAGCAGGTTGTAAGTGGAAGCTTGGTAAATGAAGGGACTTGAAGCAATCCTCTGCATTTTTGAGGGTCCTGAACAGCATTCTCACTTACCATTCTTGGCACACAGTGAACAGCTGGTGCAGGGAGGGAGCAGGATGTTGCAAACAATACGTGCAGGCTCACTGCTTGGCAGGAGGAGGGCTGGAGCAGACCTTCCCCAGCGGTGGTTTGTGCTCTGCTGGTTCTGCACAGAGTGGACTAGTAATGTGCTACACGGTCCTTCAGTCAAATCATTTGGAAAGAAAGATAACAAAACAGACCCTGCTATTTTGTCTCTCTTCAGCCTGGTTGCACATATTCATGAAATGGTGGAAACTTACTGTTTTTGCGAATTGCGTTCCTGTTTGAGATGCAGTTGGTATTTGCTGACGTGTTTGTAGATATATTGGGAGGTGGAGAGGGAGGAGAAATAATAGGGAGACAGGCAGTCATACAAACATATGCACATGCAGAAACACATAGAGGCAGGCTGTGTAATTGCACAAGTCCTGTATCCTTGGAAAACCCGTCTACAAACATGGTTAAAAAAGAAAATAAGACTGAAGTAAAACCCAGGGGACAGGACATCTCGGTCCCTCTCCTTTCTTCATCTGACATCAGCTCCATGTCAGTATTGCTTCTCCCTCAATGCTGGAGGGCTTTGTGTGAAGAGGTGCAAAGGTGAGCTACAGGGCATTGTGCAGTTGTAAGAGGTTTTCCTCTGGCTCTGGACCTAGGTGGATGGAGGAGGGAAAGTTGAGCTCTCCAGCCACCGGGAATAGGTAGGAAAAAGAGAGTAAAGCATGCTGCTGAAAGTTGGGCTGCCCTGAGGCAGTGTCCCTGGCACTTTGGAGGAGCATAAAGCATTTCCTGTAGGATGCCTGAGTCAAAGGAAAGCAATGGGTGCCCCTTGGATCACCCCTCATGCCAGCTGCTTAGGGCAGAGAGAGGAGCTTGCTAAGCAACCCCTGGCCAGAACATGCCTTTCACTCCCCAGTCCTGCCTTCCCTGCTGGTAGAGATGGGCTGAAAAGATCTCATGGCATTAAAAAAAAAAAAAAAAAAAAGTTCTTTGCAGATCCCTAGGGCTTTTGGCCCCAGGGAATCTCAGAGTGCTTTGTGGACAGATTATCACAGAGGTGAAACAAGCTCTTGAAGACCAATGCAGGAATTTTCTGGCTGTGGTGTGCAATTCCTCACTGATACTGAGCAAGTAAGTGTGATGAAATAACCCTGGGAGTGCAGGCAGGCAGAGGGTCCCAGGAAGCTCTTCAGCAGATGGAGAGATGCTCTGAAGTGATTGGTGTTTCATGGTAGCCTGTGTTTCTGAGAGATTGGGATGACTGGTCTTCAGGCCAGTCCTTCCAAAAGCTGGGTGGCACAGACACCTCTGGGTTTGTAAGTCCTTTGCAACCAAATTGGCAGCTTAAACATGACATGTTCCCTGTGCAGGACTGGATGAGGCTAACAGGAACAGGCTGCTGGTTGAGGAGAGGGGACAGGAAGCAGTATGGGGGTGTCCCTGTACTTGAATCCAGAAGGTGTCATGCATATTTTCCCTATTAGGTCTTTTCCCTATTTAGGTCTGTCATTGGCTGTTAAACCCAGTTTAGATGAAATACCTTTGATTTCTGAACTGCTGATGGCCAGGAGGAGAGTTGGGGAGGAATTGCTCTGTACTGTCTTTTCTTCTGCCCCTCCCCTGAGCATCCATGGTTGCCCTCTGTGAGAGATGTTGTTCCACAGCAGATGATGCTTCTTCTCTGATGTGTGCCCTTCTCCCATTTCCCCCTCTCCTACACAGCCCATTGCTCATGCTCTCTCTGTGACATTTCCAGATGCACTTTTGTGCAAAGTGAAGAGTGAAACTCATGTGAATGCTTTGGTTTCATCTGTCTCCGGACAGCTGCATCCAGACTGGCTTGATGATCCTAGGGGCCAGACCACGTACCAGTGTTCCCACATTTTCTCTCTGCTGCCAGCTGAGTGTGGATGGATGCCGTGCCATGGCTCAGTGCTCTACAGGTTGGCAGTGCTAATCAGCAAACCCTGGATCCTTTTTGGGTTAGGGTGTGGGCCAGAGGTCCTGAGCATAGGGGTGGGCTTTGTTCTTGGCAGCTCCTGCTGTGAGGAAATTGCAGTGCCAGTATAATCCTTGTTGGCAAAGTTTTTCTGAGGTTTCTGAGCTCCAGCACACACCCTAGAGCTGTTGCACCTTGCCCAGGGCTCTTCTAGAAGTACTTTGCAGACTGATGAGATAGAGGTGGTGAGGAGACAGGGCTGTGGTTTGGGTTTGTCTGCTCCTTCCCTACCTTCCTACGAGTAATTCTTCCACTGGGGCTGTTGTGCATATGAAAGGTCAGTCTTAAAGGCTCTGTCTGCTCTCAGATGGCACAGGACAAGCACTGGCTTCCTGGCAGCCTGGGACTGGCATCTCTGCTCCTTAAAATAAAAAGTGGCAAGTAAAAAATAATTTAAATTATCCTGAAATGGTAGAACTTGAAGACATAAAAAAGTAAAAAGTTGGAGGCAAACACCCCCCCCCTCCCCCCAAACCTAGATGAGATGGATGACACTACTTAGGGTGAAAAATCTCTCCATGGATGCTGCATTCTTGCAACCCCAAATGTGCTTACTCCTGTGCATGGTGCAGTGCCAGGCCAGGGCTTGGGCTTCTGGATTTGCCCATATATTCCCTGCATGGCTTTGGGCAGTACTTCCAAATATTTCTGTGCCTTTTTTTTTTTTTTTTTCCCTCTAACCATGTGCAATTCAGGATGAACACCTTTCTGTCTTTGGGGTAATTAATGAACTGCAAAGCCCTTAGATGTCTTCAGAAAGAAAGTGCTGGCCAACAGAGGCTGTGATTGCGGTGGGAGGGAGATGTCAGCCCTGTCCAGCCCAGGACGCAGCCAGGTCCCCCAGTTAGTGGGGTTTCAGGCAGGGTGTTGAAGGCCACTTGGGTGAAACTTTCTGTGGGTCTGGGACCTTAATCAGCATTTAAACACTGTATAAACACCTCAGGCAGATAAGCAAACACACGTGAAACCCTCTGGGCAAGCGGCTGATGAAGGAAAGCAAGTGCAGAGAGAGCAGGAGCAGCACTGGTGAGGGTGGCTGCAGTCCTTGGCATGGTTTGTGCTCCCGTGATACAGCCTGACCCTCCCATGCTAAGTGAGTGCTACTGGCTCCATCCTGTCCTGCAGCCCAGATATGCTTCAGAGCTCTTCAAAGGGATAAAAATATATATTTAATCTGAGGCAGCCGCCTTTTTTTGTGTGGTACATATTTCTCGTAGCTCTGGAAGTGACAGGTTGTTTTTCAGCTCCTCTGTTTCTCAGCTGTCTCGGCAGAGGTGCCTAGAGGTCTCAAACCAGATTCCCGAAAATTTTAGCAGTGGAAATTGGTAGTTGCTTTTGGAAATGTTGGCGAGACGGTGCAGCTCCCTACAGACATTAACTGATGGCCATTTGAACAGGCTTTTTCCTCAGCCAAGTCCTCGCCCCATTGAAGCCAATGGGAATTTTCCTTGAAAAAGGCCATAAAGAAATTGTTTTCTTGGCAAGGAGAGAGGTATTTCATGGACTCTAAATCAGTGTTCAGGAGAACTTCGGCTATCTGCTTAGATTCCTGACACACTTGTCCCACCCTGTGCAAAGCTCTCTACCTTTTGTTCCAAAATAACACAGGAGATGTTTTCCACATGCCATAGGAGAGAACTGTAAAACAATTGTTTTGGAGTTTGGCACCACTCCCTTACAGATACATTTAGTATGAATTGAAATTGGTCAGCAAAAAGGCGTTGGCCGGGATGACAGACAGATTAGGGCTGTGTATCTTGAGGGTATTGCATACCTGCCCATCCCATGCTGGTAGGGATGGTAGGTGGCTTCATTAGTTCATGGATAGTCATAAACAAGCATGACTTGCAGCTTTTGGGCAGCATTATCTGGCTGTAAGAGGGGTTGTTTGGCTTGTGGCATGTTCTGTGCTCTCCTTATCTTGAGTCTCTATGTCTCCACTCTTCTTGTTGCTCCCTGGCCCTTTTGCTCTTTTAAATGTGGTCCATCACACCTGGTGCTCAGCTTCCTCCTGTGCATGCAGCTTGTCCTGAAAGAAACACTGGTGCTTTGCACATGGGGCCAATCTCTTCTGTCTCATCTCCCTTCCTCTGTGATGAAGCTACCCCTGGAAGCTCCAGGTCAGGATGACTTCTCCTAAGAGCAGCATCAGATTTGGGAGAGGGAGAAGCTGTGATGGGGCTCTGGCATCAGCTCCAGGTGAACCAGTCCAGTTTGGCAGCAGGGTCAAAGGCATGGCTCACCATGGCTGACTTGGCCTTGGGGAGGAGAGCTTACAGTCAATAGCAGCTAGACCTTCCTGGCCTCTGATCCAGTCTTGCTCCTGTGATGGTGCCTGGGGAGCCAAGACCAATCTCTCCTGTCCCTGGGTGTGTTCATGCACATTGGCTTGCACACTCCACTCCCATCGGTCGTTTTCTTTGGGCTGATATTTGTTAGCATTGGAAAGTGAGAAAAATGAGCAAAAATATTATCAGAGGCAGGTTTTGTGAATGAATCAGCCGACAAGAGGCTTACCAGCTCGCCTGCATTTACTAGCACAGTGCTTATTTGGGCAGATGTCTATATATTTTAGTTGGAGGCAGGAAGTGGTGAGAATGGGGAAGGCATCACTTCCAGTTTGCTGCTTTTCTGTCAGTTTGTACCATCTTTTTCTGAAGAAAGCAGGGGACTGCAGTGTGTCTGAGAAGCTGCCTTGCTGCTGCCCTTGTTCTGCTGTTGTTGACAACTTGGGGGAACACCAAGGAGAGGAGCACAAAAGAGGTCAGAAGGCTAAAACTCTCCTAAGCAGCTTGTTGAGGATCAGGGCCTGGCCAGCCTTGCCCATCTCTTCATAGTGCTTTTTTATTTGAAAAGCAGCCTCATGGCATTCTCTCTTCTCACTGTGTTTCTAATTAACAGGGCGACTGGTGTATAAACAGAATATTCCTGCTCAAAATATTGCTTGTCTGACTCCTAGGATGATGGCCAGATGGCAATCACCAGATAGCAGCCTAGACTTTGAGGTCGCCCATCTGGCTATTAAACCTGGTCTCAGTTCTCATCTGGAACCAGACTTGAGGAAAGTAACGGACTTTGCCAGATTGGTTTTGCCCCATGTTTGCTTTTCAGTTGCTACTTAAGCATCTAAAAACCTGCAGACCAAATGCGTTTAGTATTTCTGGAAATTGCGAAGAAGTTCAAAAAGATACTGGACAAATGCACTGAGGGATGGGTCTTTTGGTGGCTTTTAAATCCTGTGGGTCAGATGCAGTCTTCAGCCATGAAAGTGCTTTTACTGCTGGTCTGCAGCACAGACTGGTCCTTCTGCTCCCAAGCAGCTGCTGTTAGTCTCTCATGAATGGCAGCCTGGGCTGCATGGCTCTTTAATCCAGCCCACCTGGGCCATCTTGGCATCAGGCAGCTGCATGTTTGCTGAGTAAGTTCAGACAGAACTCTTATCACAGTTTCTCCTTTGTGAGCTTGGGGTTGTAATACCTGAAAAGAGCTTAGAAAGCTGTGACAGAAATAAAGCACTTTCTATTATGATTTTTCACTCTGTCATGACAGTAGGGCTATGCCCTGACAAAACATATGTGATGCAGATTCTGAAAAAAGGAACTGATAACATCTGTAAATGCTCTGTATGCTTGGTCCTCTGAGAAGCAGCAGAGATTCATAAATCAAGTACTGTTACTTGGGCTAAAGCATTGCTTGCCCTGCATAATGCACAGTTTGATATGATTTCTTTGCCTCTAGATGAGTGCCTGTGTTCCATAATGCTGGAATGCTGAAATTGGAGGTGCCAGAGAGAATTCTGATGCTGGGAGGTTGGGTGCTACAGTTCTACATTGGCAATACTGAAAGACACTTCCTGTTTGTCACCAGCCTGGTCTGTCCCCTGGCGTGGTACCTGTGGAGCTGCTGAAGAAGTCTTACATGCAGGCATACATACAGAGATGTACTAAGCTTGTCCTGGGTTATTGCACTGAGACGTGATGTGCATGTGTGGGTTCAATCCTAATTTGGGCTGGAAGGGACCTCTGGAGGTCTTGCTTCAAGTCCCAGCTTAATGCAGGGTCAGCTTTCCTATTATATTGAGCTGTAGTATTAGATGTGCTTGCTCAGCCAGATCAGAGCAGGCAACAAGGAGGGATCAGCTGTCACCTTGTGGGCATTTGCAGCAAACAGGAAGAATTGAAATCTGTCCTCATTGCCACTGCAAAGTCCAAAGAGACTGGTGTCTGCAGCAATGTGACCATCATGTCCTGCTGTGGCAATAATTGCTCTCACAAATTCCTGGTGAATTGGAAAAATGCATAACGCACAGAGCAGAGGAGATGGAAAAAGTCCAGAAATCCTCAGATTTCTGCTAACTGATTTTGAAATGGCTGAACTAGCTGGTATCTTGTGGCTTTCAGCAGTGGCAGAGTTGTCACTGTTCCACAGTCAGCAGGAGCGGCCAAATGCAGAAGTAGGTAGAAGCTAAGTGAGTAACACAGTATATGACAAACAGTGGGAAAAATGGTATGGCAAGGATGATGATTACTGAAATGGCAGGTTCTTCAAAGGATGTTAGGGTGGCCACAGAACAGAGGCAAGGTATTTTTGAAAGCAGGCCTGAGAATTTGTTTTAGCACATGAATATTGAGTAAGTATTCCTGGAGATACTCTGGGGGGATGATAGATGGACTCAAGGTATTGTTACTAATCACTGTGGTTTTACATGTTGGAGCTGAAGCGCACTTGGCATCTCTAATCCAACTGGACTTCTGATGGGAAAATTGCATTCTGGGGAAGTCATTTAGAAGGTCACAGAAAAGCCAGAACGAACTTCTCCAGCAGTGATTTCCCCTGCTCTCTAAACCGTCTTTTAGAGTGGCAATAACTCCAGAATGAAAGGATCTATTCTCACCTTCCAGATGAAAGGGCTAATGCAATTTAAAATTTTTTGCATGCAAAGATTTTATGGTGGTAACCAGCCACATCTGAAAATGATCCAGGGCAGGATGAACACGTGAGGCAGTGCCTGACTGAGCTGGACGCTTTCCTTGTCTGCCCTGTCTCCTGCAGATAATGGTGATGACCGGTCCGAGAGCATTCTTGCTGAGAACCACGTGGATGGCACCATGGGGATCTTGAGTGGAGCTGGAGGGAGGAAGCCCATGAAGACGGGTATGAAGGAGCTGGCAGTGATGAGGGAGAAGGTGAACGAGCAGCAGCGGCAGATGGGCAAAGTCAGCAAGGCCCATCACAACCACGAGGACTCCAAAAAGTCACGGCTGTCGACGGGCAGGGTGAGAGGGCAGGGCTGTGGGGAGCTAAGGGAGGGAGCTGTGGGCTCACTGGGAAATGCTGAATGCAAAGCCTTAATGGCATCTGCAATAAATCTTAAAAACAGAATAAATAAATTGAAAGAAAAAAGGGGGGAGAAGCAAAAGAGGAAAAGCAAACATTTTTGGCCTGATGCTGGGGCCAAACATCTCATGACCTTTGATGTGCTGGTCAGGAGGCATTATTTTCAATGGAGCTTCACCTCTGGAAGGGGGCTTTTGCTGGCTCAACACCCACCTCTGCAGGGGTGCAGGCATGCCTTTTGCCCATGGACTGGCCTTCTCACACCCTTTGTCCATAAGTAGGCATGGCCCAAGGGGATTTGAGGGAACAGAAGCGGGGCTGTCTGCCTGCTGCAGGGCAGCCCCAGTCCGGGTTAAGGGAGGCCACAAGCCCTGAGAATGAGCGGTGTAGCTGTCTTGCAACAGGGAGTGTGATTTAAGTCCTCCCTCTCTCCTTCTTGCCTGTCCCTGTCTCTCTGTTATCCAGTTCTTTGCCGTGGCTTCCCTCTAGTGGGAATCTTGATCAAGGCAAGTAGATGGAATGGGAATGGGGGTAGAGATGGAAACCCACTCCAAAGGGATCCACAATATACATCCCTGTAAACATACAGAGTATTAATATCTGGGGAACACGGGGAAAGAAAGGACCTTTGAAAGAGTCCTCATGCCTTCCAAGGACTAGGCAAAACAGAGGTTCAAAATAAAATGCAGGCACCATCAACTTTGAGAGCTCACGCACTGCTGCTGCTCCTTTGCAGAAAAAAATGTCACCCACTGCAAAAGCAGAGAGGTGTGGACTCAGTTTGGCTCACATCAGGTATATTTCAACCAGACTGCCTTGGCTGGAAGCCCTGTCCAGGAGCTGCTGTAGAGCAGGAAGGATGCCTCTGGAGGCTGGCTTTGGGTACTCTCATTCCCAGGTCTTTCTCTCCACTCCCATGGCATCTCGTATACCATTGAGTTGCACTTCTGGGCCAAAACTGCATCACAGGTGTGCGCTCTGGGCTATGCTTATGGAAACCCTCCTAGTCTGTCCAAACTAGCCCTGTCACCACCAGTGGGAGCCATGCTAGCCTCTCCGAGGTTTCTCCTTCTCTCTGTATTCAGGACTTGGGTCCTGGTATTATGTTGGCTCTTGGCCACATCAGGTACATGGGAGAGATGTGCAAGTCTATGCACTACTTTGATTTTGAGTGCCTGGGGGTGAAGTCTGCAGCAGGATGCAGTGGGAAACCTGTGTCTTTTAGGGATGCACATGTTCATCCCTACTGATGTTCCCATTGTCTGCAGTGTTGATGCTGAATGGTACCATTGTCCTTGTTTTTTTTTTTTTTCTGCTTTCTGGGCTGTTTTCAGACCCCTTGTCAGCAGGAGCTGGATCAGGTCCTAGAACGCATATCCACCATGCGGCTGCCAGATGAGCGAGGGCCCCTGGAGCACCTCTACTCCCTTCATATCCCCAACTGTGACAAGCATGGCTTATACAATCTCAAACAGGTAAGCGGGGAGAGTGGGAGCTCTGGGGCTGTCTTACACTTCCAGCAGCAGCCCTTGGTTCACTGTTTGTATCACCACGTGCAGACACAGAACTTGTACAGTACAGGGCTGGGCTGATATCCTGCACACAATGTGAGGTGTGGGGTAAACAGCAAATGCTGCATGTGGCATGGACAGGTTTCGTAGTACCCAGGTGTATCTGCAGCCATAGGTTTGCAAGGGGAGATGAAATCCACATCCACACATGGCTGTGGGCAGTCCAGAGATGGAGAATCAGTTTAGTTCTTCTTTCCCACAAGAGCTGCTTATCTGTCCAAGTCTATTTTCATGAACTTTGAGCCAAGTCTTGTCTGATCTCAGCCCTGCTGCAGGAGAAAAGCAGAGAGGGACTGAATGCTGGCCAGTCTTGCAAACAAAACAAAAAGCCTTTCTGGGGGTCATGAGTGTTTCTACTGCACTTCACTGGTTTTCCTCCACAAGTCAAGGGTGGTCCCACAGCTCCCTTGGGATTCCTTCCAGGCAAGGAGGGGGTTGGGGTGCAGCATACTTCTGAAAGTATTTATGGGACCCAGAAGGACTCGGACAACTTGTGTGTCTGAATTCTGAGTTCTTGGCTTCATCCATGCAAAACCACCAGGTGTCAGTGGCTGAGGAATGGGGAAAAAACTGCCAGGAAAAACAGCAGAACAACCAGCTAGTGCAGGATTGACTGGAGTCACCTGTGAATAGTACCTGGCTATGAGGATCCCTTATAGATGAGCCTTTGCAGGAGACTCATGCTGTTTTCATTATTAGGCTTTTGACTTAGAGCTACTTCTACCCCTTGATCAGAAGCATTAAATTAAAAAAATAGGATGCTCTGAGATAATCTTCTTCTGTCCCTTCTCCTGTCTCTCTCCCCCATCATGAGCACACTTGGAAGGGCTGGATGGAGCAGAGCTGGCAAATTGTCTGTAAGATGAGCTGTGTCTGGGGAATGAGCCCAGACATTGCAGCGATGCTTTGTGTGCTACAGAAGAAAAAAGTCTGTTGCTCCTTGTGTCTGGAGAACAGGTCTGCCTGCACTGGCTTGCCTGGAGTAACCTCTGCATCTCCCACTACACCCTGTTCAGAAGGGTATCTGCTGGGGATGGAGGGATGAACATTGGATTCAAAGTGCCTGCAGCACTGCAGGGAGGAGGAGGACAATAGCCATTAGGCCAAGAAACTTCTCTCTAAAAAGACTGGGAGGACAGAGTCCAGGTCCAGATGCACCATGGTCCCTACCTCTGTTCTGAGATTCACTAATCTCTTTTTGGTCTGGCTGTGGGGGCCTTGATCTAATGTTTGTTTAGCCTAATCTGCAGGTGAGAAGAATCTTATACAGCTCCTCTGTCAGTCTGTCTCATCCCTCTTTCCCAAGGGATCTTTGTCTCTTTGGATGCTTTCATCCACAGTTGGCAAAGGATGATGCATTTCAGGGACAGTTGTCCTTCCGATTCATTAAAATTGGCTTCTTGATCCCTGGCACAGTCCCTGGGGAAAGAGGTTCAGCCCTCATGTTGGACTGCTGGAGTAACACTGCTAGTGCACCATAGGTCCTGGCCGGTTTGAGTACAGCATCCCATGGATCTTGCCTAAATCCAAACTAGTACCAGATGATGAGAGAAACCCCAGCTCTGCCAGTGTTGGGGCTTTGGGCTGGCTGACCTGGGAAGTGGTTTGTTTTGTCCTTCTCTTCACTCTGACACCTGTCCTGTTCCTCTCCACACAGTGTAAGATGTCGGTGAATGGGCAGCGTGGCGAATGCTGGTGCGTGGACCCCATCCACGGGAAGGTGATCCAGGGTGCACCCACCATCCGTGGGGACCCCGAGTGCCACCTCTTCTATACAGCCCATGAGCAGGAGGACCGGGGAGCACACGCCCTGCGGAGCCAGTAGACAGATGTGATCCTGCTGGCTGGAGGTGGCTCACTGTGGCCACAGTGCTGGATTTCACATGGGTTTCAGCATGTCTCTTTAGGCTCTAGAAGAGACTGGGGTTGGGTCCTGTGTGCTGCCCTCCTTCCTCAGCTGCCTAGTTCCTGGGGAGGGGAGGGATAACGGGAGGGGAAAGGCGGTGGGGGGTTTGCAAGGAGAAGGGACTGCTTTCTTAGTCTTTCATCCAACATAAACCAGAGAACTGGTCTTTTTTGCTCCTCGCCCTGCAGCCCTGCCCTCCCTGCTGTTTTGCGGCATCTTTCTGCATCCTGCAGCACAGAGTGCCGTGTGCTCCCTGACCCCTCCCAGGGGGACAAAACCCCTTGCTATGGGTGGGAGAGGGTAAAAAAAACCGAAAGAGCCCAGCCTTTTCCCCTCTTTTTATCTCTTCCCCAAGACCAAAGACTGTAAATACTGTCACCTGCCTCTTGTGTCCTGCCAGTCAGTCCCCTGTGCCCCAGCCTAGCCTGGCATGGGATGCAGTGTGGGAGGGAGGGAAGGAAGAAAGACCCCAGACTCCCAGCTGGAACATACCACTACAGCTGGGATGTGTTCCCCAAGGAGGCAGCAGTGAGGGAAGGGCTAAAGATGAGACAGCTGCCACCCTGCCCCCTAACAACACTCCTGGGTGCTTCCTTTCCTTGTGCTGGGGCACAGCCAATTCTACAGGGACCCAGTTTCAGCCTCTCATCCAGGAGCATGGGGCCTTTGGGTGACAGCGAAGCTAAATGCTTGCTTTTCCAGGGGATTTGAAGGGCTTTTGCACAGTATTTCTTAGGATCAGCTTATGCCGAGGGAGCTAAAATGAACTTGCTGAGGCTGGGTGGAAGGATGCCTGTGTAGATTTAGGATAACAAGCCAGGGAATGTCTTTCTTTCTCTCATTCATTTTTTCTTTATTTCTAGATAGGAAAAAAAACCCCAACATCTAAAACCTGCGTTCCAAGCAGCTGCCCTTGTCCCTCCATTTTTGCTTGGGACTGAAGCGAGCATCTGTTATTCAGCACATAACTTTTTCTTTTTGTAAGTAAATTACCGTATATATCTTGCTTTGTAAAGGCCCTCACATGCACACACACACACAAACACACTTGTCTGCCCACATACACATTTGTATGAAATCTAAGTGGTTCCAGGTGCTCTGAGCGGTTTTGTGCTGGACATGATGACAAGAGATGTGTCTCTGCTTTCAATTCACCTGTTGATTTCTTTCTGTACAGAACACAGTGATTCTGAGAATAAATAACTTCCCCATTGCCTAAGCAAGGAGGTTTTATTATTTTCTTCCTTATTTTTTTCAATATGGGTGTCCTTTTTGGAGAAATGCAAAAACCCTCTCCTTAGAGTAAAAGTTTTGGGCTTTCCGTAAATGTTTTGTTGTTTCTTGTCCCCCTTCTTGGACCCATATTTCAGATCCCAAGTGGGAAGGGCACAGGTGGGCTCTGTAAATTAAGGCACTCATGATTTTGCAGGGGTTTGGAGATGGCAGTGGAGGAGACAGGGGAAGGATCCTCTTTGGAAAGCCGGGGGTGGGCATATGTGGATGTGTATGAATGGGAGCACATGAAAGAAGAAGAAAACACACCTCCATGCAAAACCAAGTAACTGTAAAAATGATGCTGCCTGTTTTCTGTTAACATCTGAGGGTGTTCTGCTTTTTCATATAAAACTTGCACATGCTGGCTCTCACCTGGTTTGTACTTTGTTTTATGTAGGAATAGGGAAGTTTTCTTATGTGTTTGCAGTTTTTTCTTTTGAAAAATCTGAGCTACGTAAAGTTGGAATAAATTAAATAGGATACCAGAACACTGTTGTCTTTCCCCTCCACAGTGCTTACAAGACATGTTTCTTTGCCTGAAACATTGCACGCAGATTTGTCCCTGTTCGTACTTTGTCTAAGGCCAGTAGGCAGCAATGGGAGTTGATCTTTACATTGTTACTGGCCCAGTTGTATGAGCAGTGAGGAACAGGTGTCACCCATCCTTTGCCTGGCTATATTCCTGCTATACACGTAGGTCCTTGTGAATCTGTTGGGAAGGTGCAGGGAGATACAGGGCTGTGCGTGACCAGAGTTTGGCTGAGCTGCTCCACTCAAGGGGCTGTGGAGAGAGGTCCAAGGGGGCGAAGTGCTGCCACAGGGAGCGTGACAGCAGAGCTTGGTGTTTGAACATCACAGGGAGGCAAATAACAATAAAAATAAAAAAACCCCACACTACATTCAATTGCAATTGCAGCATTGAAGGAGAGGCCTTGTGTTGGCCCCAGCATCCAGGTGGCCGTTGTTTCCCTTTGGACTCCCCAAAGTCAAAACCACTGGGCTTCTTCCCCTTTGCTTTCTTGTACCCCGTGCCAGGAGTTTGGGACTGACATGTGTTGAGGGGATGGCCAGTGGTGAGAAGCACCAGGAAACTGTATGGGGACAGGGGCCAGTGAGTGCATGGGGCTGCAGGAGAGGGGAAAGAGGAGAGGCACGATGGGGGGGTGCGATATAAGTTGAAGAACGCGGGAAAAGGAGCAAAATTAATAAACATGCTGTTTTGTGCCTCTGGGGGGAGCTGAAGGTGGATCAGATGAGGCCGTGGCTGGGGGAAGCCGAGTAGCAGGGTGGGGCACAAGGGTGCTCCAAGCCAGGTACTGCCCAGAGAGGGCTGGAGGTGACAGATGCCCAAGCCCAGAGTCCAGCAGTGCCTGGGGCCACCCTCCCGTTCAAGAGCTGGAGGGAAACAAACTAAAGTTGTGACACCTTCCACTAGAGACCAGGCTGCTCTAAACCCCATCTAACCTGGCCTTGAACACTCCCACGCTTGGGATTGTCCACAACATCTCTGGGCAACCTGTTCCAATGCCTCATCGTCCTCACAGTGAAGAATTCCACAGTATTTTTAGTACAAAAACCTGTGCAATAGTATAATATAAAAAATGATATTTAATATAAAGCATATCATTAGTGTAAGAATGTGTGACCGTATCTGTGTGCACCTGTAGCTACTTATATATGTCTATACACCTCCAGCCGTCCCTAGGGATGAGATTAATTAGCCCGTAGCTGATTAACTGGCCCGTAGCTGAAGGCGGGGGATACGGCACTAATTTTTTGGATGGAAAACCCAATTTCAGGGCCTCTGGAAGGAGCAGCGCCGCCGCCCTGGGGCCCTGAGGGNCCGTGAGGGACACGGTGTCCCTGGGGCGATACGGTGCCCGTGGCCAGCCCCATGTGCTGCAAGATGGGTGCGGGATGCGTGTTAGCACAGCCCTGGCAACCCACGGTCCTCAGTGCAAGGGCAGTGGGGATGATTTCGCCTCCTTCCCTGCTCAGGGTGCGCGGGGTGATGCTGGCAGGTGAATGGAGAGGAAGAGGAGCACAGGAAGAGTGAGATCAGGGGACGAGTAGGAGAATGAAGGGTGATGACTGCGTGGGCGGTGGGACAGGTCAGATCCAGCTCCGGGGAAGGAAGTGGGGTGAGCCACCAAGAGCTACCACAGAGTGTTTGAGGACCATGGCCTGTCTGGGCTGAGCAGCTCCAGGGATGTTCCTGCACACCGGGACTGGGGCAAATCTTCCAGCGACCTCAAGAGGTCTGAAGCTCAAATAGCACGTCTGATCCCAAGCTCTGGCGCTCACTTTAAGATACCATTGAGGGGCTTAACGTCACTGGTTGCCAGGTACTTTACCCTGGTAAGGAGGTTGAATGTGCGTGCTGTGCCCCACGGCCACATCCATGCAAAGAAAATTTAAAAAAAAAAAAAAATTGTAGCTCTGCTTTCAAGAAGCTGTAAAGTTAAACTTGCAACTTTTACCACCACCCTAGCAGATGGCTCTAGCATCAAAAGCTTCCCTAAAGCATTGCCACCATTTTACCCCATGTCCTGTACCTCCCTGAGCACCCTTGTGGAGCTTGCTGAGCCCCTCAAGGGACCCAACACAGGTGGCCATGGGATGCTTGGGGCTGGAGCAGCTCACTGGCAGGCCCCGGCACACAGATGCTCCACGAGGGTCAGGCACAAACTAACTGAATGCATAACTTTATTAAATAAATGCTTTGTCATGAGAAAAGACAAAGATCAAAGAGTAACATAAATTATAAGTTGAATAAATAGTATACAGCAATCTTCACTTTTTAATAAAATGTGAGATTTTTTTTTAAGTACAAAATGCTAAACAGAGCATTAAGCTCTTCTTCCATTGTCAGTTTTTCACAAACTGCTTTTTTTTTTCCCACCAGTAAGATTATGAGTATTTCTTGTTTACTGGAAAAAAAACAAAACAACAAAACCAAAACGAAACAACAGAGCTACCGTATGTATGTAAAGCTATAAAAAGCTACCGTAAAATGTGTAGTGAGTATTGCTTAAAGATAAAAACCAGGCAGGAAACTCGGAATCTGGTGTGTTTTAACAACTGTGTTAGAACGGTGGGTAACGTGCATGGTGACGTCTGTCCCGGTGGCAGTGGCGGGGGGCTGGTGGGGCTGGGGAAGGGGCCACAGCAGGCAGGGCTCCTAGCCAGGGCCAGGACAGCAGTCTAGAAGCGAGGTGAACTGGCAGTTCTTTAAATATACAATGCTCCATTTGGGGGGAAAAAAAAATCAACAACAACAACAAAAAAACAAAAAAAAGAAAACTAAACCAACAACGAAGAAGAATTTTCACGGGGAAGGTGGAGAAAAGGGGAAGGGGGGGAGAGAGCGGAGAAATAGTGCAAAATGCTCTTGTACTAGTGGTTTTCAAAGTCCACTGCAGTACAGACAAGGGGTAGCCCAGCCACTGAGCGCCACTCCCCGGGCAGATGTGGTGGAAGGGCTGTCCTGAGCCATCCTTGTCCTCTCCTTCCCAGCTCACATCCTAGATACTGACATGGGCTTGGCGCAAATACTGTAGCCAGAGACCCCTGAGCCTCACAACCCCCTGATGCACAAATTCCAGCATCTCCTGGTGTGCCTCAACCCTCCCCAGCTTCCAAATCTGCCCCTTTTGGTTCTCTCATTCTAAATGCAAAGGGATGCTGCTGGGTGCTGAGAATGAGAGCACCTCATCTCTGCCACCCCACAACCTCTCCTGAAGTCACTCTCATTCCCAGCCCAACCCAGGCTCCAACCCCAGTCCCAAATATTAGTGCAGCCTGTAAACAGCCTCGTCCTCCTAAGGATCCTTGAGGGAGTTGGCAGCTGGGGAGGATCACCTGGTGCCCCATCCTGGGAGCCAAGGTGATCTGGGGGGCGAGGGTAGTGCAACCCAAATGCCCATCATCCCCCCCCCCGCCCCAGGTTCACAGGGACAGAACAGGCAATGCCATCCCAGCGTGGGATGTGCAGGGGTGAGGGAGGCTGTGTGGGATGGATTTTGGTACTCTGGGCTCCCAGGGCCATGTAGACTTGCTTTGTAGGGAGAGGACAGGAAGTTGCCTTGCGTCCCCTTCCCAGCGTCTGTGGTGGCCTCATGTGACACCACCCGGGGCCCTGTGAGCTAACCCACACCCTGCAAAAGCATCCTCCCCAAAAGGCAAGGTCCATGGGGATCTGTGGCCCTGTGCCTGCTCCCATCCTACCCTGGGGGAACGTCTCCTTTCTCTGCAGCCAAAGGCTTTCAAGTTTTGGGAAATTAAACAACAAAACAAACAAAAAAAGAAAGAGGAAGAGAGAAGGAAGGAAGGGTCCTGGGAAAGGTGGTACTGGCCGATAACAGTCAGAGGTTTTGCACAGGGATCAGCAAGCGGACAGTGTCAACAATGGTGACCAGTGGCCCTTGGGGTTAGCACAAGCTCCTCCTCCTGCTGTCTTCACCCCATTCTTCACCCCACTTGCACCCCAGCATTAACCCACCACTCTGGTTAAACCAACCCTGTTCCATCAGTCCTGCAGAGCCTGGAGGGGTCCCTCTCTCAGCCCCCGCCATGCTCCCCTCCAGCAACATGGGAGTTACCCCACTCTAACAGGCTTTTCTGGGGGCAGATCTACATTTGGTGGCACACTTCCTTCTTTTCAGCATGGGAAGGTGCTTTGCCCCAGATTGAAATGTGTTCTGCTGGGTCTCTGTGGAAGTCCATCGGCAAAACTTGCCCCCACTGTCACTTGGAGGGAAATAAACACAGGTGTCCAGTCCTGCCCTCCATCAGGGTAATGTCCTGGTGTGGAGCCCACGGGGCGCTTAGGGGAGTGATGTCATCTCATGGGAGGCTATGAGGGCTCCTGATGTGTGATGGCAAGAAACCTTCACCAGAACGCCATAGTGCTGAATTCCCCTTTGTCTCATTCCCACTGGTGGGGCCCCAGTGGTGCTGTGGACCTCCATTTTTCTCTGCCCAGGTCCAGGAAGCTCAAGGGGATTTGAGGGCACAGGAACCGTCCCCCTGAGATCAGATGTGTCCTTTGGCCAGTGCTGGCTGCCAGCTCCAGCCATGGCAGTAGGATGTGGTTCCCAGTGGGTGTGTTTCCCCACCGCAGCACCTAGACCCGACAGCTCCCTTTCCTTTCTTTCCTTTGCTGCAGGATCTCCTTCCAGCACCAACATCGTGGAGACCCTTGTCACGGATAAGCAAGAGGCAAGAGGCAAGAGTCCCAAAATCAAATGCAAACATTAAAAACAACAAATGAGTCAGGAAGGCAGCCCAGGGCTGCCCCAGCATGCCCAAGGGAGTGGGTCTCCATGGTGTGGTGGCTGCTGTCACTCAACAAGGAGCTGGGTCCCAGGTTAAATGCAAGGGCCCATCCCAGGATCTTACTGCAGGGTGGTGGGAATCAGCCGTGGCAACATGAACAGTATCCTCAATGCAAAAGGATGGAGACTGGCGTTTTCCTACCCACGGGGAAAGCTATAAACCAGCCTTAACAAAAAAACACGATGAAACAAAGTGGAGGTTTGGGGTTTTTTTTTCCCCTGGAGCAAACCACATTTTTGGCTGTGAAAAACAAAAAAAAAAAATCTCCATAGTTGGTCGTCTTTATGGTGGCAAAGGGTGGTGAAGAGTTTTGATTCCCCTGTCCTGATTCCCCTGTCCCCATGTAGGGATACTTCAGTCTGAACAGTGATGCAGCCCTCAGTGTTGATGAGGCCCTGATTCCACAGGCACTGATGCTCCTCCATAACTCTGCTTCTGTGCTTAATCCAGCAGGTTATTATTTGTTTTTGGGAGGGGCAGCATATCCCCCAATTGCATATTACACTGAAACCTCCAGACTTCAAGGTGAAGTGTTGCAAAGAGGGAAAGCCACGTCAATGTACACACACATGCACACAGGTTGATGAACACTTTCACACCTGGATGGACAAAGGTCAGAGTTCTGCTTGTCCACAAAGATTTTTGACCTTCCATTCAAGATGAACTGGACAGGAAAGACTGTATTTCCTTTTCGGATGATTTTTTTTTTTGAAGTCCACAGATATTTTCCGAGGGTATTTGTGCCATTGAAGGATCTGTGTTTCCCTCCCCAGCTCATCTCCAGATACAAAGCCAACAGTGCCATGCCTCCTCCCTTGCTGAAATCGGCCTGGGTTAGGGGCAGTCATTTGAGATGGAAATCAAATCAACTCAAGTGAGTCCCAGCAATATGGGGAGGACACTCTGGAGGACTGCAAGGGGAATGCTGGTGGCCACAAGATTTTCTCTCAAGACCCTTCAGAAATCAACTAGCTAACATGAAAAAAAATATAAAAATAAAATTGAACCTGCCCAAAACCCATACTGGAAAATCACCAACTTGTAGAGCTTCCTACATCGGGGTGACCGCTGCTTGTGGCAGAGGAGTGCAGGCAGCATTGGGGAGAGATGCAGGTTGGCAGAGCGGCCATGGCTGGTTTGTCTCTGGCTCTATCCTTTCCTTGCTGAGTCCTTGTTGTCAAAAGGCTGTTGTAGATTCCGAGTCCTCAGTTTCTTCAGGGTTTATTTTTCTCTCTTCTCTTTTTTTCCTTTTCTCTTTTCTCTTTTTTCTTTTTTCTTCTTTTCTCTTTTCTTCTATTTTTTCATTTTCTTTTTTCTCGTCTCTTTTTTCTTTCTTTTCTCTCTTTTTGCTTTTCCTTACTTATCTTCTTTCTTTCTTGCCCTGTTTTTTTCATTTTCCTTCCTTTCTCTTTTTTCCTTTCTTTTTTCGTCTTACATGAGATGAAAGGAATTGGAGTCCCGGGGCGTGGGGAGGTGCAGAGGGGAGGGTGGAAGGGAGTCTGGGTAGATAGTGATGGGGCGGAGGGAGGGGATGCGGCTTCACTCCACATTGCTGCTGTCAAATGCGTGGCACTGCAGGTCTCCACTCAGGTAGTCAGTCCCCGGCAGCTTCATGCCGTACTTGTCCACACACCAACACAATCCACGCTTCCGGCCTCGGGAGGGCTTGCACTGGGGAGACACCCAAGGGCAGAGATTAAGAGTTGGCCACCAGACTATGCTGTGGCTCCCTCCCTGGGGATCAGGCCTCGCCCCTTTCACAGCAGTGATGCAATCCCCTGGGTAGGATCTGGCTCCTGCTCTCTGCTTTCAGCACATCCCCATGCCGGCTGCTACCCCAGCCCAGGTTCTCTGACTTTTCCCCCTCCCTCACCAGCTCCTTCAGGATGCTTGCTTCGGGCCAGATGGCACTTGGAGCCATCAGCAACTCCACCCACCCCCAAATGTGTCTGGAGACGCTTGCATCAACATCCTGACTAACCAGGCTGAGGAAAACCCTCCATCTTTTCCACCCAGGGCAGCAGCAGAGAAAAGCCTTCCTAGGTGGGGAACATCTTACCTGCTTCCTCTTGTAGAAGCCCTTGCGGTCACAGTTGGGGAGGTGGACAGCGCGGGGAACCATACGCTGGCTACTCTTCAGCTCCTGCAGAGATGCCTCCATGTGCCTGCGGCACGGGCCCTGCACACAGGGAGATCAAATGTGAGAAGGGCAGCACCACACAGAACCTTCCAGCTGCATAAGACCCCAGGTCCCTCCCCACTAGTACCCATTTCCCAGGGGTAAATGCCCTCCCGCAGTCACCTTCCAATGCGGGCCCCATGGAAGGAAGGCGAAGGCACCCACCAGCTCAAACTCCTGCCGGAGCTCAGGGATGACCACACGAGGGTGAGCCGTGTTCTCGGCCATGCCCACAAACTTGGCCAGGGTCAGCTTCTTCCGGCGGTCCTTCTTCAGGGCTTCAGCCTTGAGCTCAGAGAGGCGCCCATGCTTGGGCCGGTAGGCCTTGGGCGGGTAGGTCTCCTCTGTCATCTCCGATGTGGTTGGCTCCTCGTGCTCTCGGGACTCCCGTTCTGCAAGGGAAGGGGTACCAAACTGTCTCCATGGTACCAAAGGTCTCCATGAGATGAGTGGGGCTTGCTTTTGCACAGAGAGCCTCCTGCCCAACCCCAAAGGAGACCTTTGCACCAGGCAGGATGAAAACAAATAACCAAAGAAATCCCTTTCCTGGCTGCTGCCTACAGCCCTAGCTTTATCTCACTGTGTGGGACTTCACAAGGTTTTTGTGTGACCTCTGAGCTCAGGACAGGAAGGTTGCTAGAGTGCATGGAGGAGTTGGAGGTCTAGGATGCCTTTCTACATATGAGGACCATCATTGTTTTTGCAGAAAAACATCAGTGTGAGGGTAATCCTACCTTCAGGAAGGGCCAGAGAACACATAAATCAGGCAGAGAAGCCCCTGCTTATCCATGCTGAGAGGATTAAGTAACAAATTCGTACTTCACCCTGCCTTGAGAAGCCAAGAGCAAAAGCCAGGAATGCTTGAAGATGAGACAACTCCAAAGCCAAGGTCAATCACACAGCACAGCCACCATGTGGCTGGGCAGGCACTTCAGCAGTGATTCCAAAGATGCAGCTGACAAGTGCTGGGACCTCCTGGGTCCTCTGCTTGCAGCCTCACTCATGGGACCAAACCAACTCCCATCTACTGGCACACACCAAGCAGCCAGCAAAGCCAAGGGTAACACTGCCAAGCAATGCGGCCTGACTGCCACTGATGGTAGTGACAGCAAAGGAGGACCATGTTTAGGTTCTGTCCATGGCACTCATCTTCCTGTAGACCCCCCCAGCATAACCTCTGCTGGCAGGACGCAGTCAGGAGCCCTGTGCAGTTATATATAGGAGCAAGCTGGTGACAGTCTAAACTTAGATGACTTGTGACATTTAGTACAGCCATCAGGGTGAAAAAGGGTTATTTCTTGACTAACTTTGAATACAGTGTAAAGCTCCTGAGGTTCCCAGTCTCCTGACCCCTGGGTCCCCAGAAGTCCAGCACTGATGACAAGTCTGTGCTGGGTCCAGCGAGTGACCATGAGGAAACTCATTGCAGCAGGAGGAAAAGCATCAGAGTAGCTGAAATCTGTCCCTGAACAGCATCTCCTTAAGTTTCTATGCCAGTGAAACCCAGCTCATCCCCTCCTACAGGAGGGAAAAAGACTCAGGATTAAAATAAAAGCAGATATACGCCCCCAATGAGACAAACAGGATTCTTCCTGCAGACCGACTGCTTCCTGGAGCCCAGACGCAGCACCAGGAGGCAGAAAGGTGAAGAGGATGCCACTGCTGCCCAGGGATGCCTGAGGATGCCCAGCAGAAGGGACAGGCAAGATGCTCAGTGGCAGATGGCAGCGCCGGACTGTCACACACACACCTCAGCTGCGGGGTTTGGAGGTGACTGAGTGGACAGGCTGGTCACTGAGTGGCCAGGCCAGCCATAGGTACCAGTCTCCTATTCCTCCTTGCCAAGGTGACCTTGCACTCTCCCAGCAAAAAATGGAAAGTTTCTCATGGCCACTTACTTATTACAGTGGCCCTTTGTTTTTTCTGTTTCCACAAGAACAGCACTGGATCGGCATCCCCAACTTGACACCCTCATAACTGCTCAGAGCAACATAAACAATCCCCTGTACCATTCCCAGGACTCACATTGCTCCCCAGGATGGGATCATTTTGCCATTTTGCCCCATGATGCTCATATGCTTGGAGTTTGATTCCTTGCTGCAGGACTCAACTCCCTGCATAGATCAAGGCTCCTCTACTCTAAAAGGATGACAGACAGGGGATAGAGAAGAGATTGAGTAAACTGGGAATTACTCCCCAGAGAATGAAACAATACAAGGTGCAGCTGAAGCACATCCTTTGCCTCAAACGATAATGTGGCAGCTTAAGGTCTGAAAGAAGAACATAGGCATCTGCAGTGACTAAGCCCTTCTTATGGCAATGAAACATGCTGTGTTCTGTCCCAGGAATCCCCTCTGGAACCCACATCCAGGGCTGAAGAAGGTACTGCCAGAGTATCTCCCTAGGCAGCCCTACAGTAATAAGGGAAGGGGGGTTTCACATTGGTGGTGGCAACCCCCCAGTAACACAAGAGGGGCACAGCTCATTACCTCTGCAATAACAAATAAGTGAGGCACAGCTTCTTAGGGCAATCTTAACAAACAAAAACAAGTAACAAATAAAGGGTACAAGGGAGTGAGGATTCAGTCAGAAAAACAGTGATGGGTGTCCAGTCCCCAAGACTCACCATGCAGTGGGTGTTTGCAGCAGTTCAGACTGTTCACATGGTCAGCAGCTTTACCCTCTTGCAAGCACCTTATCCCTCCTCTCCCTGCAAGCTGCCAGCAAGCCAGAATGAGCTGAGGACTATTGTGGAGCCCTTTCAGCAAGGAGAGATGGGAGCCATAGGAGCCCTGTGCTCTTGCAGACAACTGATGTGCACTAAAAGCTGCCAAGATCCCAACCGGAGTCCAGTAATTTCTGCAGGGCTGAAAAACTACCTGGAACTGACTCCCTTCACTGTTGCTGGCATGAATGTGTTCCCCCTCAAGTGGGAACATACGCTCGGGATGTCATACAACAAGGTATGGAAGCGATGGGACTCCTTCATCTGTCACTCAGCAGTGGTGTCTACTTTGGATCTTTATATCCCAGTGATAACTCCATGGATGCCTTGAAGGGATCCCTTTCCTCCACCCTCTAACGTTTTTTATATTCTAATTTCCTTCAACAACAAAGCTGACACAACCCGTTCTTCTAACAAGCCATTTTTGACAAACTGAAGGGCAGAGGTCTCTGACAGAAACTCCTGACAAGCTCTGGGCAGCTGGTAAGGGACCTTCCCAGTGACAAGAGGAGAGGGAAAGGCAGAGCTGGGGCATGCAGCACCCATGCAGCCTCTCCCTTCTCTTCCTGGCTGGCCTATCCACATCAACCTGCAGCTGCCCACTGCCACCAAGACCAGACACTCATGTCAGCATCTCCAGAGCTCCTGCACCCACCTGCCCATCCTCACCCACCAATTCATTCATTAACCTCTGTCTGCCCCCAGGCTGGCTCATGGCAGGCAGCACTGGCATTGCTGTGTCTCCATGCCTGAGGAGATGCTGGCAGGGGCAATGCCCAGTTTCCCCAAATGAGCCCTACTTGTGTCGAAGACCCAGGAAGGAGGCTGGAGTTCCTCCTCCCCCACTGTCAGGTTCTAGCCTGCCACACAGCCCCTTCCTGCCTACTCCCACCCGCTTGCCAGCCTGGTGACTGTCTGCAGAGGCAGAGCTGCCTCTCTGGGGGCACAAGGCATGGGCAAAGCATGCTGCATCCCCATGGGCATAGGACATGGGCAGGAAGGTCCTATTCACAGTGTCCCCAGATGAGGGACAGTGGGAAGCAGCAGGTGGGTGGATTGCACAGTTCCATTCCTTCTCCCCACAACTCAGGAGTAGAGCACCTCTCAGTAGAGGCCCCAAGCTTACGGGCCCAGAAAAATGACACAAAATAATTACACTGCTGGCCAAGCTGAGGATGCCTGGCTAGCTTGGAGATGGCACATGCGCTGCAGTCACCTCAAAGGAATGTTGACACTACAGCCAAGGCAGGAGACTGAACTCAACCCAGAGCCACCCTATGGCTTCATGTCTGGTCTGACCCGCTGTTGCCCAGGGAAAGAGGGGCAAGTAACTGCAAAGACTCTTCACTCAGGCCAGGCCGAAAGGACTGTTCTGTTGATGTCTTAATCCATGAGCCTTGTGAGGGAGGAAATACCCACAGCGGAGCGTGGGCTGTCCTCTGTCCTGGGCTGAGGGCATAGTGTCTTCTCCCTACTCCAGGCTAGGCAGAGGAAGCTCCCTAACAGGAACCATTTCCAAATGGAGTAGCGAAGAGAACCATACTCCAAATGGAGTAGCAAAATACCAGGCACTGTTTCTGGGAAGCCACAAATTGCTCCTGTCTGGCTGCCTGCTGTCCTCAGCAGATACCACCCAAAGCAGACTATACATCATCCTGCCCCGCATCAAAACCTAGCCTGGTGTTCCTGGGCTTCAGACGCTTTGGACCCATGTGAGCTCCCAATAAGGTAGTGGGTGCATTCACATGGGGAAGCAGAGTTTGTGGGAACACTGCATCTCTGCCTGCTGACATTACAGAGTGGAGCATGAAGCTTTTTCCAAATGGCTGGGAGGCTTGAGTTTTTGTAACACATTTTCACTGGTTTCTGGTAGAAAGGATCTATTGACTACTGCTCCTAATGATCCGTGCTCATTACAGCCACAGCCCACTGCTCGAGGACTTGCTGTCCTGTTCAACACCACCCCCAAAAGCCACATGCACCTAAGAAGTACATACACAACCACAGCACAACCCTGCTAAACAGCCCTCTTGATTATTATCATGATCATTATTATTTACAGCATAGGGACTAACATAATACACCACTTAAGCAGGAAAGTGTTGGAGAAAGACTTAATGGGGATCTCAACTAAACCTTTAGCACAGGAACAACACAAACGTCACTGGTGGAGACCTTGAGAATTTGCCCAGTCCTTCCTTCACCCCCAAATTCAGCCATCTCTGTTCAGAGGTGTTCATTGCATATGGGGTTTATTGAGGAATTCTGTTCTTAGGTACTTGTCTAGTAAAAACCCTGACTATTTTCCCCAGCTGGCCTTCCCATTCGTTGCCACCCCAGAGGAGGGGACATGCTTGACCTACACTCGTATGGGCAGGCCAATTCCTCCCTGACTTGTACTTGCACCTGTGACCATGATGGGAAAATAAAAATTCCTCCTTCCTGGTCAGCACACAGAGACAGCCACTGTGTTTGCATTCTTAAGATGCAGGCAGGGAAGGGATGCAAAACAAGGAGTGTCATCTAATCTCGCACCCTTTGGAAGCTGGAGAGTACAACTGAGCAAAAGCATTCCTGAGCTCCCCAGAGGCCACCAGAGTCAGCCCAGTCAAAAGCCCAGGAGCTTTCCTCTGCCTAATGAAGAACAGCTCGTTTACATTCCTGTCACAGGCACAGCCCCCGGCCCAATGGTGACCAGCCCCTAGCCCTACTGGGGTGGTCAGTGGAGCAGCCCAGGCACTGTGCCTGGGCTGGGGTCACTGCTGAGATCACCGCCCTGGTGAGGTCAGGGAGTGAGCTCAGGCAGCGGCCCAGCCCGAGCCATCTGGCACCCACTGAAGGTGGAGCAGCCAGGGCTGGGGACGGAGGCTCCAGCCAGTCCCTTCACTAGCCCCGGGTGTTGTCTGCTGGACAGCCAGCTGCAATGTGCCTTGGACTTTGAGTGAACTTTTGTGCTTTGGTGGAGTCTTGGCATCAGGCCGGTGCAGTCTATCTGGTAGGGACTGGCGAGGGAGAATGCTGGTAATACTTGCAGGTGATGAGAGGCTCAGAGGATACACCACACACCAAGGACACAAAAACAGCCGCCCTGTTGGGACTGCCACCCTACTTCCCACAAGCCTCAGCCAAGTGCAACAGGCACTTAAAACAAATCTATGTCATGTAACACCCAAATGCTAACACTGAGATGTTCTGGATGGCCAAACTGCATTTGTAAGTCATTGCAGAGATGCTGCACCCTCATGTAACCAGTCCCATCATTTGGCTTGGGTGATGATTTTAGGGTGGAGTGACCTATCTCTGGAAACCCCAGTCTCTTCTCCTGTGACTCCAAAGATCACATTTAGGCCTCCAAAGGTCTGAAGTTAAGAAAGGTAACTTCCACCACCTCTTTAGTATTGGTCCCCTTGCAGCCTGTGATGTAGTTCCCATGGGCAAAGCTGTTTTGCAGACGGGAGCAGAAGTAAGAAAACACAGACTGTACTTCCTTCTCTGGAAATTAGGAACTTCAACAGCTGCCAAAGGCAGTAAAACACTTTTGTGTTTTGCAAAGTGTGGAAGAAAGTCTTTAGCAGTCAAAGCACTCTGAAATGCTCCCAGAAACACCCACTCTGCCCCACCACACCCAGTCACCTACCAAGGACAGATGATCAGAATCCAATTAGTCCATGGCTCAAAAGCCACACAAGCTTTTGGAAGAGGGGCTCCGGGGTATTCCAGTATCTTATACCCCTGTGACAACATGGTGGAAGTTGATGAGACCTCACTCCCTTGTTCCACTGAGACACCTTTTAAGGGAAGGATATGGATCAGTAAGGCCAAGCTCAAAGAAGAGATGGAAAAGCATCCACAGAGTTGGCTTGGAAGGCTGGGACTTATCTCCATTTTATTAAGCCAAGAGCAAGGAGGATGCCTGGAAACAGCTCAGGAATACCTGAAGAGCCTCAGAGAACAAGCACTGATGGCAGAGGGATATACTATTCTGTGGCCTTTTTTATTTAAGTTATTGTTTGGGCTTTGCTGAACTAGCCTGGAAGACCAGCTCTTTCTCAGGTGATTAATGTCTCCTCAGCAGAAACCTGCAGATGCAGATTCTGCTGTATCAGCCAGGGCTCACCTGCAGAGCGTGAATATCAGGTGCTTGGGCTGCCCCCAGGTTCACAAAGGATTCATGGGAAAGGGAGATCATCATCCTGATGACCTCGGTGTCCTCATACAGAGCTGGATGGGGGAGAAATGCAGCTTGGCATGTGGGAAAGGAGCTCTCAAGGGAACCAGCTCATGTTTTGGTCTGCTCTGGAAGAGCAGGACCTATCTGTAGGAGCGGATCTCTGGGTCAGCATGACTTCTCCGCAGTGCCAGCAAATGCCATGGAGGTGGGAGAGGTACAGCTGTGGGAACTGGAAGCTTAAGGAAGGATCCGTGTTGCTAGGTGCCAAATGGTGCTTTCCTGAGCTGCCCTTCCTTGCTGCAGCCACAAAACTGAGAGCAACTCTGTAGAGCAAGGAGAAAAGCAGGTTTGGATATGAGGAGCTTCATGATGGAAGCTCCTTCCCTACACACTGCTAGTTGTTAGTTCAGCAGTCTCCAAGCACCCATGTGCTGAAAAAGCCAAGCTTGGGCACCAGCTGATCAGCTAGACTGGTGCTGCCTTGAGATGTAAAAGCAAAGACTGAGGCTGAACAGGAGGTGTTGTCTTTGTCTCTTTCCAAGGAGTTCCCAAATCTATTTACAATCAGTTCTCCATGCAGGTATGGGAGTTTGGAATGCACATACAAGACAAACCAAGACAAGGTGAGGGTCTGAGCCAACAGGCAGCACAGCCAGAGACTCTGGGTTCTCATGACAATGATTTCTGTCCAAGAGAGAACCCAAAATGTCTAACCAATAAAAGAATTGAGAAACTTTCCAGAGTTTTACCCTCCAGTAAGATCATGAACAAACGTCCATCCATTTCAATTAAATGATGCTGATGTGCACCATCTTGCAAAACTGCAGGCACTCTGTTGCTAGATAGCTGCTTGTATCAGCCTGACATTTCCTGAACAAAGTTATCTTCCAGAGAACTGAACTGGCAAGTGGAGGGGAAGGAAGTATTGCAGGACTAGATTTATATCAAGAAGCTCCTGTTGCTGATACACTGATGATAGGAAGATAAAACGTTTTTCCTTCACATCATCTGGTGTCTGCAGATGTTCCCCATTCCATATGCTGAAACTGCAGAAGAAGCTGAGAGCTGAATTACGACCCACAGAAATCTAAATAAATCATCTTTCAATATCAGAGTGACCAAGATATATTTTTCCTTCCTGGAAAGGATTATATAATTCAGCCTTTCTTAGTCTTGCACCTTTTCCAATAAATCCACCCTAGTGGCAGATTTCATTGGTTGCAATAAAGGAGGCAAAACCCATACCAAACTGCCAAGAAACTAAGAGCAGAAAAGAGCAAGAAGGAAAACTCAGAGAAGACTACACGACAGTCTCTGCCTAACTGACAATAAAGGTGATGAAAATCTGGATTAGGTCCTGAAAGGCATCACTAAATTGTTTACCAGCAGTTTCTCCACAGGGCTTATCTGTTGCTAAAAGATGAGAATACACATGCTTTAAGATTTTCTGAATGAAAACAAAAGTTTTGTTTTGCTCATCTGGCCACCAGAGATGACTTGAAAATATCTTGCTGTGCCTGTAGAAATGAAGGAGGTGTGATGGGTTGGAACAGAACCCGAACAAGTGTCCATCAACTATCATTATTGTGGGAAAGAGAAGCAGGCAGGGGGACTTTTTTGGATGCAAGTAGTTCAGTGTCAGCAATGGAGGAAGTGTAACTAGGGAGAAGGAGTAGGTGATTTGCCCTCTTGGAGTACATGGGGCTTGCCTTTAAAACTCACGTGAAGACTGGTATCAATATACATGAGACATCTATAAACCTGGACTTAAAAGTAGGTGCTGCCAGGATGCTTGATGCTCTTTTGTTTCTGAAACCCAAGTATTACAAATCATAGTATAGTCAGGCCTTAGAAGCTGACCCATAACCAAAAGAGTGCTGCTGGTGGCTAGCAAGAGCTGGGAAGTCAGTGTGGACAATGTGGCTTTTTACCTTAGGAAAAGTACGAAATTAAGAGGAAAATCCTGTATTAAAGGAGAGGATCCTGAGAAAAGGATGTCCTACCAAAAACGCGGTCACTGCAGGTTATGCTAAGCTCTCTAGCCTGCTTACAGATGAAGGCGGCTTTTGCCTTTTGGACAGGGTTTTGAATCTGGTTTTGTTTCATGTTGAGAAGAAGTTTTAACAACTGTCCTACCGGAACTGAATCCAGGAAACCCTGCTTCCACCAGAGGTTGGTGGTCTCCATCCCCAGATCGGTCCCCACAGCTGGTTATTGAGGGTCTCTGCTGGTTTCAACAGCAGTCAGGTACTCTAAGAGCCAAGAAAGTCAAACCCCTTGCCCACCATAAAGAGAGAGGAAAAGGCACATTAAGGTGGAGTGTGGAGATGCATCTGTGTCAGGCGTTGGACAAGAACTGGTACAACACCAAAAGTATTTCAGGTGTGCAGCTGTGATTGCAAACTCCAGCCTAGCCTGGATTAACTTTTAGGCCTTCAACCTCACTTTCACAGTTTTGCTTTAAACCAGATGGAAAAGCTGTGTGAGATCATCCATTGCTCATCTCTGTGTCAGCACCAGATGACACATCATCACGTGTACCGTCCATCCCGACTATTACCACCTCTGAGGGATGAAATTTCCAACCTCTGTCCTCAGGACTCCTTTCTTAATGGCTCCTTCTCTCAGAAAGCCTTTGCCTGCAGTAGGCCTGGCTGTTATTTAATCTCTCAGTCCACCTAAATCAGACCACAAAAAAGTACCAGAAGCTTGACATTCGCACTGACAATATTGATAAGAAGAAATTTACCCAAGCTTGATCCTAATGGATAACTCCCACCTGTCTTAGCCATTTTCCACCCTGTACCACTGCATACATTGGTAATTTCTCTTGCAACACAATGCAAAGATGCTTTTGAATATTTAAAAAACCCCATGGGTCTCTTGATGTAGAAAAGGGTAAAGACCTCCATTTGGGGGTCTGAAATTCCACGAAAGACAACTAATCACCCCTTGCCACAGGTCTGGAGCCTTTCTGGAATGATAAAATCCTTGTTTGCACTTTGTTGTTTCTCCTGCATCCTCAGGCCACCACTGCTTTTACAAAACCAAATAACTGGATGCTGAAATGGTTATGAAATGATGCAGAAAATGTCACCCACATCTACTATTTCATCAGGAAAGAAAGACACACAAGTGCAAGCAATGACTGTATGTCTCTTTGAATTTAGATATAATTAAAATATGTTAAGACATATATGTAACTGTGGCAGCACCATAATTGACTGCTGGACAGGTATAAGACATGCAATTCTTCCCTAGTAAAATTTTTCTTCTTTTCCAGCATCTCCTTTAAATTAGGAAGTGAAAGCCAGGTTCCATAGTTTTCACTGGCTTATTTAATTACAGATTTTCATCATTAGTCTAACACATAACATCTGATTTCTTAAGCATAAATAATAAATGGCTCTGTTGATTTAATTTTCTTCTGATTAGTCCCATCTGCATTTGGAAAAATAAAATATTTCTACAGTTTTTCTACAAAAAAGAATTAGGAATATTGGCCAACTTTTCCCCCAAAGTTACCTTTCAGAAACATTCCTTCTTCTGTTTAGCTAGGCAATCATTTCCCTAAGTATCTGTCAGGATTACCTTCTTGCCCTTAAACAATAACCAGGCAAGTCATCTCCATCAACATAACAATTATCTCCATCAGCGAGCCAGCTGTGTCCATCCAGCAAGCAAACAAACCAAACTGCAACAACAGCCCTCGAGGCCTGAAGCTGCAAAGAGCTCTCCAACTCTGCCAGAGCCAACAGCCTTCGCTTTGGCCACACAGTCCTTCGAGGACTGAGGCAGCTGGCTCCCACTGGGGGAGAGGTGCCCGAAAGCCTTTGATTCTCTGGCCCTCAAGGAAAGGTGCTCAGCATTTGGCACGATCAAGCCCTGCCAGGCTGATAGGGAACGGTGAGCCAGTTTAGTGTGGGAGATATTAACATTCCCCCATTCTGCATGGAAGACACAGTACCACTGGGGTGGAGTTACAGTATGAAATGGAATATCAGAGGGGTCTGGAGAATAAGGGCAAGAGAGAGCAAGGCACGTGCACACAAGAAATGCCCACTGACTTCACAAATATAAATTTAACATGCCTCCTCAAAGTTTAACCTGTTGACCAGAATCTCTCTCACACTTGTCCTGGAAACATCATAAACAGACAGAAGACTTAGCAAAACATGCTGAGAAATTGATTCCTTGAGAGCACATTTGCCCACGTCAAATCACCAAGAGTCCCAAATTTCTGCAAACACATTGTGCCGGCTCCTGCTAGGATTAACTTCAAGCAGTGGACTGACATGAACACTAAGGGGTCCTCTCAGATCACCAGCATCAAAGAGCCACCTCAAAAACAACATCTTGCTGAGAATTGCCTGGGCTACACAGCTGAAGGAACACAGAGTCTTGTGGGGGTTGAGTGGCAAGGGGTGGGGGATGTCACCAGATGTGATGGGATCCTTCCAGGATGATTCAAGGCATGAATCATAAACCATGCCCAGGGATGTTAAATGGGCAGTCCCAGGATCCAGGAGTGCTGGCACAACTGCTGCCCCACTCCACATCCCACAGGCAGCCCTATCTATCGCCCTGGGGAGACCCAGTGTGGAGGCTCATGCTCACTAGACCCAGTGGGTCAGATCTTAGGGGATTCCAGCATGGGGGGTCAGGTATCCCTCTCCTTCTCACCAGCAGAGCCTCCTCATACTTTTGGCTATTCCTGTCCTGACGGTAAAGAGATAATATCTACTTTTTCCCCTGTAAAAATCCTCCTTATAAATGAATAGGTGATTATCAGGCTGGTTGCCAGTGAGTTCACACAGGCCAAAGATGATCTTTGGATCATCTCTGACCTCTGTGTACATCATGTCTTTGGGTCCTGTAGCTACCTCTGGTCAGCGCTGGAGGCTGTTTCTCCTGCCGTCAGTTGCTACATCTCAGCAAATGTGCCATCTTTTCCCAATTCAGTTTTTCTTTCACTCCTTCCTGAAGGCCAGTGGTTGCTCCCTGGGCACAGAGAAGTTTGCAGGATCCCAGAGACGTCAGTGCCCCTGGCACCATCTCCTCCACCTGTAACACCAGGCACCACTGCCCTAGCAGGTGGATTGGCTGTCCTTCGCAAGTCACAACTTCACACCTTCACTGTAGAGAATTAGCTTGTTTGACATGGGAAAAATCGCCCTCAAGAAATCTCTGAGTGTATTATCTTAGTCTAGCCAGAAAACACAACCCACCTCCAAGCACTCCACTGTGTGGAGTTTGAATCCACACAGCTGGCTGAGAGGAGGATAGATCTTGCATCTATCTCCTTCCTCACCTCCCATTGTTTGGTATGCTCACCTGGTGCATCTCATTTCTGAGCCTTTAGTGGGAGGATAGGGTAGGCTGATCTGTATGCCAGTATCTGATCTTGATGGCAAAATACCGATGTGCCAGTCATAACCAGAACCTGTGCATCTAAGAGAGGTTTGTGTGTGCTGCCTGGAAACCATTCTGCCTCCAGAGACAAGAATGCTCCGTGTGTGTGCTTGCACACATTAAATGTCTATGCAGGCGTGTGTGGGCGTGTGAACACGGGTACATGTGCGCGTATGCTCACATGCATATCTTCCCTGTGCATATTAATCCTGCTGCTCTGCAGCCCACATCGAGGGGCAGGTGTGTTCCAGCCAAATTCTCCACTTATGTCTGGCCTTAAATTTGCACTACTAAGTGGTTGGGGAAAAAAAAAAAAAAAAAAAAAAAGAGAGAAAAGGGGCAGGATTTGCCGTGCCATGGGTGCTTTTATCTGCTCTACAACTGTTCTTAGCTCACTCTGCTGAGCAGAGGACGCAAGTCCCGGAGGAGCTGAGGTTCCCGCCATCCTTCCAAGACTGCTGCCAGGCTTTTCAGTTTGCATGAAGAGTTTTGGGAAACGCTGCTGTAGAAGCTCCTGCAGCTGCTCCTGCATCTGCGGCTCTTCGGGCCCGGGGCGAGCAGAGCTTCCAGCGGTCGTTAGGAGGAAGCAGAGCACCGCGCTCCGTGTGCGGCAGCGCCGGGTGCTGCCTCTCCTCCTCTTCCTCCCCCTCCGCCCTGACACGTGTGACAAACTAAGCGACAAAAGATACCGGAGGATGTCTTGAAGCTGGCACAGAAGGTACCCAATCTTTCCTACCCCCTTTTGCCAAGCCTGAGGGGACACCCCGCTGTCAGGCAAACGCTTCCAGTCGCACAAGACTGTGCTCATGTCACTGACGTGCCAAAGTCGCGACGATCATCTGGGCACAGGATGCTGCTGCTGCTGTTGCTGCTGCTGAAGTATCGACACAAGGAGGCACAATGGCCTCCTCCAGCATCCCTCAAGTTTGCAGAGGCTCCCGTTTGAGACCAGCCCTGCTCATCACTGTGGTGGTGCAGGCTCTGGAGGGGCTCCCTGCACTGACCTGGAGTAGGTCCAGGGCTGTGTGAAAGCACGGGGCCAGCTCTATCACTCATGCACGCACGCATGCACGTACAGAGCCACGTCTTTTCTCCGGTGAACTCTGCTGGCACTCGGCAGGAATTTCATTTGGATCATCTACTTAATATTCTCCCTCCTTCCTTAGAAACCAGGCTGCCGAAAAATCCTTCCAGCCAAGGCCCCTCCTTTCCTGTTTGAACCTCCCCATCCCTTCCTCCCCCGTACACACACACACCGCAGAAACCCAGCTCTTGCTGGCACCTGATGGATTTAACTTTTTTTTTTTTTTTTTAATATAGTGTTAGTGTTGTTGAAACTGCAGATCAAAAGAAAAATGGAGATTTTCCTGTTTTGTATCTGAGGTTTTGGAGGCCTGTTGATACTAGCTTTCACCTTGACAGCTTGGAGCTGCTTTGCACAATGGACCTGCCACTTGGACCAGCCGGGTCCCTCCCAGAAAGACACGTGCACAAGCCAGTGCATCCCGAGTGCCCTGCTCCCGTGACCCCTGCCCTAGCCCCCACTCTCACCCTGGATCTTGACATGGAGCTGCCCACCTGCCTCCCCACATCTCCTCTGCTCACCCCTGAAGCCCCGCATCCCCAAATGTAGAGCAGGCGAGTAAGGGAAGGGGGAATAGGGTGGGGGAAAATATGTTGGGGAGCAATAAAGGACAGCACCAAACACAAGCTGCATGAGATTTGGGCTTGGCGGCACTCCTGCTCCTCCTCCTTTCAGCTGACGCAGCAAAGATGATTTTCTTAGGGCTAATTCTGCAACCCCCCCTTTCCCCTCCTGGTTATCGTTGGCTCATGGTTTCATGAGAAAACTTGCCAAGTCTTGCTCGCTTTCTAGAAAGAGAGCAGGAATGAGAGAGAAGGAAGTATTTGACAACCTTTGTTTTTCCATGAACCTCTTTAGGGCAGCAGGCTCCAATCTGTGCCCTCCGCTCCCCGGTGCTCAGCCTGACCTTGCTGTCTCAGCAGGAGGAAGTCTGGCAGGAGCACAGGGGAGAAAAATGGAAAGATGTGGTATATTTCAAAGGAAACCTAAACAAAACAGAGAAAACCCAGAATCCTGCAGCCTGTGCCATAAATGAAGCTCATTCATATTTTTTTACCAGGAACAGTCAATTGCAGACGTGATGTTTGGCTTTCAGTAAAGGACAGTGTCTGACTGCTGTGGCAGGAAGTACTACAGGGACGATCCTGTCGGTACCTACATATTCATCTACTTTAAACAAGCCCTACTAAGGCTCTTTAATCCCACACTTGCTTTCCTTTCAGACCTCTCAACAAACCAGAAGGACATTCTGCTCATTACCTCTAGCATTCCTCAGTATCACTGTGCACAGCATATATATGAGGAAACTGAGGCATGGCACCCACGAGCACCGTGTCCCTGGGGCAAGACATCTACTCTACAGGAGAGTTAAGCCCGGCCTCCCAGGCGCTGGCTCTTGCAGTGCTGCTCGATGCATTTCCACCTTGTCCGTAAGGAGGAAAGCATCTGCAATTTTAAACTTGGCCAGCATGAGGGCAGAAATAGATAGAAATGCAGTTTGATCTAGTCCTCACCACTGTCACATAGTTTATTTTGCAGAGTGCTGATTTTTTCTCAGTGGTTCGCAGCTCAGGGCCAATTTTGGTCATTGACAGATGGGAGGGCCAGGCCAGCTTCCCCAGCGCATGGTCCCTGTGCTGCTGGCCAAACTGGCAGAGGCCAGAAAGTTCAAGTCAAACTTCATTTCTCTTCTTGCCCTGTTGCTTAGAAACACGCCTATGAAAATATACTTTGTTCTCACACGCTACCAGTCGAATGCCAAGTGACTTTTTTTCCCCTCTCCCATCCTCAGGAATTCCTGATTTATTTTTTATTTCTTTTTTGCAGTTGCATAAATCTCAAGAGGAGTCTGCTGGTCTCCTGTGGCTTCTTGCAGCAGCCTTTCCAATCCAGGCTCATCTGCTCTCTGCGAACAAAACCTGTCGAAAAGAGGCCCCTGCGGCACTCGGGGAGTCCAAACTGGAAGTGCAGGTATGCCAGGGAGTTGGTTTGCATGACAACCCTGCCCCTGCTTTCCTGTCCCTCTCCATGTTGATTCAACGGGTGTTCCCCATCCCAAGAAAATCAAAAGCAGCGGAATTACAAGGAACCTGGCTAAACTTTTCACACAAAGCACCTGCTAAAGGACCAGTTTCTTAGGGAAGTGCAAGGCAGGTGAAACGCAAGGAGATTCATGCTGGGAGCCAAGAGCCAAAGGTTTTTCAGGTGTTTCTATGGGGCACCCTCAGCACAGGCGCAAGGATGGGCCCTGCTCTCCTGCTGGGTTTCAGCTGCATGGCTTTGCCTTCCCGACCACATGGCCTGCCCCTGGCCATGCACACACACGTGCAGAGTAAATAAACACCAGGGTGACGCGCTCCGGGATACTTCGCCTATCTCCGCTGACAGCGGTTACTGCCCGGCTCCCTGGGCTCCATGGCAGGAACGTGGCTCCTGGCCTCACCCTCTGCTCCCCGTGCAGGTCGGCTCCCAACCCTCCCTTCCAGCTGCCCTTCAAAAAACCAAGCTCAGCTTTGCTGTTTCTGGCTGATTAAAGGGAGTTTGGACATCTGATGTCATTCGAGGGAGGGGGGAAGTTATTACACACAGAATTTGGTCTTGCTCTGAAGGATGGAGCGTAGCAACACAACCGCTGCCTGCAAGCAGCAAAGGGGAAAAATAATAAAAGCATCAAGATTTATTAGGTGCTAGAAAGGAGAAACGGATTCCTGTTGCATGGGTATAAGCAGACGCTAACAAGTAGAAATGACTTTTTCATGGACTAAAAAAAGTGAGGGTTTCTGTTTGTTTGGGTTTTTTTTGCCAAATAGTCCCCTGGACATACAGACACCCTCCCTACCTCCCCTTCATACCGTGGCAGAAGTACACATGTGTTTGGAGGCATATAGGGAATCTGTCCTCACATGAGCTACAGGATCCAGAAGAGGGAGTGAAATGAGTGCCAAAATGAAGGAGCGCTTTCTTTCATGCTTTTGTCACGTGCAAGGTGCAAACATTTCAGAAGCTTGGCCTTGCACTGGTGCTGCTGTGCTCGCCTTCATGCGTGCTTTTAACCTGTTCTTTCCCGTTAACAGCCACACTACCATTATTTTTTGCAAATGCATATCCTGTCCCCAATGCACCTGCTCTCTTCACCTCCCTGAGCTAAAACTCATTGCCCAACAAAGATGTCCAGCAGCTGGCAGACAGAAAGTGCACAGGCTGTAGTGATTCCAAGGAAGAAGTGTGAGGCAGAGCAACAAACCTGGGGGTGGCTGAGGATTTTGGAAATAGGGGCTGCTGGTTTTAAGGAGATGCTTACAACCTGCTCTCCTCTTTACTTCAATCTGCAGAGATCAGCTTGGGCCCCAGAGCAAGGTGGAGGAGATGGTGATAGAAAGGTGCCCGGGAGAGGGCTGAAGACAGGGATGCAGTAAAGATGTAAAGGATGCAACTGGGCAAGGACTGGGATGCACTATGACTAAGAAGGTGCATCTGGAAAGCGGGAAAAGAAAACCTTTCCACTGGAGATGGGGCAACCAAGAGGGGATGATGGAAGGCAGGGTGGGGGAGGCTGTGAGATGATGCAACAGGAGGTTTGACCAGAGCACAGACGGAAAGAAGGATGGGAAAAGTGGCAGGGAGCACGGAACAACAGGGGGATGCAAGAGTACCCACAAAGATGGAAAAGCAGTGGGTGTGGATGGAAGAACAGCTAGAAAGATGTGAAAGTAGCTGGAAAGGTGAAAAAGCAACAGGGGGGTGAAAAAGCAGCCAGGGGAAGTGGTGGTGGTGGAGCAGACAGGAAAGATGGAAAAGCAACTAGGAGCTTGGAAAAGTTGCTCGTGGAGGGGGTGGGGAGGAGAAAGAATGGGGAAATAGCTACGAAGATGGAACAGCAGCCAGAGTGTGTAATTGTGTGAGAGAAAGAGAAAAATCAGGCAGAAAGACAGAAAAGTAGCCACAAAGATGGAAAAGCAGTGGTGCAGGGGAATGGNGGGTGGGGATGGAAGACCGGTCGGAAAGATGGAAAAGTAGCCGGGAGGGCGGAAAAGCAAGCGGGGGCATGGAACAGCACCTGGGAAGATGGAAAAGCAGCCGGCGGGATGGGAAAGCAGCGGCGGGGGCAGGGAAGAGCAGTCAGTGGGAGGGAGCAGAAAAGCAAGCGGAAAGATGGAAAGGGAGCCGGAAAGACGGAAAAGCAAGCGGAGGGTCATGGAAAAGCACCCGGAACGAGGGTGAACGGAGCCGGGAGCTGGCGGTGGGGTGGAAAAAACAGGCGGCAGGATGGAAAAAGAGCCGACAAGGCGGATAAGCATGGGGGAGACCTGCGGATGGAGGATGGAGGTCACTCACCGGCCTTGGCTTGCTCGCGGTAGCTCTTCTCGCTGAGGCAGACGGCGGTGCCGTGGAGCAGGGCGTGCAGCGGCTTCTCCTCGCCCTGGCGCGGGAGGCAGCGCAGCCCGCGGGCGCAGCGCTCGGTGTAGACGCCGCAGGGCTGCCCGGCGGGCAGGGCGCAGGTGAG